>JAKCPI010001691.1:0-15575 GCA_023213315.1 Euborellia annulipes | reverse complement strand
AAAAATGAATCTATCACTTTAAAAAACTGCAAGATAGACATCCTAAATAACTTCACCTCCAATACACTCTCACTTTCGTCTGATAAAGTCTTTTATATATCAATTAATTTAGAAAAATAAAGAGAGATCTAAATAGCCACATACTGAAGGGTTCGAATGGCCCGTGGATCTAGCTTGCTTGTATTCATAAATAATTTATGTCAAGTTTATTGTGTACACTAAAAGGGGCAAATATACTGGTTTTTGAATGAATAAATAAAATAAATAAAAATATTAATTGTTTGTATTTCAGGATGAATATGTTATTTGGGAGGCCTATCTTCCAGAATATAAATAGAAATATATTTTTGAAAGCCACGGTAAATAAAATACTTTTAAATAGATCACAAATAGAGGCAAATAAAATTTTTGTTTCATCTAATAATATTTAAAACGCCCGTGGCTTAAAGAAAGGAATTCTCGTGCCTAAGGCCTCGGGTTCGCTTCCCGACCCAAGCGAGAAAAATTTATTTTATTTAAATTTGATATTTGGCTCTAAAGATGCCGAAAAAGACCTTAAATAAATTTTTTTAAAAATCTTTAAAACGAAATAGGTTGTAAATATTTTTTTTATATTTACAATTCTCGCATCTCGTCTCTCATCTGTTTTAAAAATGAACTTCACTATTTTATTTAAATCAACTTGAGACTAGGGCTGTGCAAAATAATCGATTATTTACCGATTATTTTCTTAAAAAATAATCGATTATCAAAAAAATAATAATCGAAATCGATTATTTTTTTCCATAATCGAACATCCCTACTTAAGACTAAAAGTTGTACAATCCTTTTACGATTCAAATAGAACCACAGGCAAAGAATTTTTTACTCTTTCTCATTTCGGAGAGAATTTAAAATTTTTTAAATGTATGAATTTTCATTTCCCTTGTGGTCGAATCTTTTGGCCTTTATAGTGAGGATATGATTTTAGTGCAGAAAATAATAAAATAAAATTTCCAAGTTTCAGACTAGTATAAAAATGGCTGGAAGCTCTAAAGATGACAAATGTTTAAAAGATAAAATGAAAGATGCCACTGAATGCCTCTTCAAGGCGACAGATGATGCGATTAAAGCAGCTAAAACGGTTTTAGATGAGAACATAGGAAAGATTGATGAAAACACTTTCAAGAAGGCTAACGACAAACTCTTAAATATGGTCAAATCTACCGAGAAGGATGTCAAAAAGCTTGAAGTTGATGCCAAGAAGGTATTGATTAAAACGCTTTTTTTTATTTTATCAGAGAACTGGGAATCTTCGATTGCGATTAGAGACCTTTCTGACAGGCCACCATTCAGTGGCCCCGCCGCAACCTTTTTTTGGACCCCATTCAGGACCGAAAACGAAATTTTTGCCGCCCTGCGGGGAATTTTTTTCTTCTCATTAAAATCATTTTGCTTTTTTTGGGGAAACGAAATTTTTGCCGCCTTGCGGGAAAAATTTTTTTTTCCCATTTAAATAATTTTATCATTTTTTGGAGGAAACAAAATTTTTGCCGTGTTTTCCGAAATTTTTTTCTTTTCCCGTCAAAATCTTTTTATCTTATTTGGGAGGAATCGAATTTTTGCCGCCTTGCCGATAATTTTTTGCCCTACCGTCTAAATCAGTTTAGCTTTTTGCCCCCACGGCCCGGCCCGCGGGCTCGCCACGGTTCTGTACGTTACTCCACTGCCACCATTTAAAAAATGCAGCCCACCATTCTAAATTGAAGCAAAAAAATAAATATAGCATTGATACAGAGTGCTTGACAAATTTAAAAAAAAAAAAAACTTTTATTTATAATTTTCTGTGAGAACAAATGGATGATGTGGAGTGATAGGATGAGTTGGATTTCCATCCGGTCCAAAATCCAGTTTCGTCAAGCCATCCGTCCATCACTCCAACTGATCGTGAATGGAGAAACTCACCAAGCCTTTGCGTCACTTGATCGTCAGTGTCGTGGTCCAATTTTGACTCATTCTCTCATCATCCTTCAACCAGAACACATGTGCTGCTCTTTTCAATAGGGATAATTTAAAATTTTTATACTCGTCTTATGTCTAGTTTTCAAAAATAAATGTAAAGTAGTGACAGAAGCCAATGGCGGATCCAGAGGTGTTTCTCGGGGAGGGGGGGAATCTGGAGTGACTGGTCGCACAGCACACATTTTTTCTTAATTTCGGTAATTTAAAGGCGCATTCTATACATGTTTGCCAGAATATAAATACAAATCAAATTTTAAAGGTATTTTTTAAAACTTTACATTAAAAATACATTTTTTTTTTTCAAAAATAAAAGTATATTTTCGACAGAATCTCAGGGGGTAATTTTATCCATAAAATAACATATTAGAAAGAATAAGAAAAGTATTCCAGCACTTTTTACCAAAAACTCTGTACCTGCAGTGACCGTTTTTTGTTAAATTTTTTAAGGTCTTTTTCGGCATCTAAGGCTATTTAGGTCCCATTTCTATTTATTTCAAATGATTGATATCCAATTGCCTAACTTGCCGCCCTCTCTTTAAAATTTTCTATACAAAATTCATATTATTTTACCTTTTTTTTAGTAAATCTTTCTTTAATTGCCGCCCCCTGATATCTGCCGCCCGGGGCACATGCACCCACTGCCCCCCCCCCAGATCTGGCCCTGGCCCTGCCCAGCCATGAGAAGCTAAGGTCTTCTCTCAGAGCCATGGGCTGGAGCAGAGGTCTCCAATCTTTTTTGTCTCGTAGACCACTTGCCATGTTTTTCAGTTTTGCTTAGCTAATATACCATTTTTGAAAATTCATCAACTTCAAATGTGTTTTGTCTTATGTCTAACTGTAGTGAGGTGTAGAAGAAAAAAAACAGTAAAACCCTAGTCAGACGAAAAGGAGTAAGACTATTAAATAAATCGAACAAAGTGATTTCTTTAAACGTTCTCTTTTTTTAATTTTTTACTTGATTTTTCTATATTATTTTGTTTTTGTTTATCCAAAGGATTCCTGACCCAATTTACTTTACTAAAAATTTTATTTATTTATTTTTATTTTTTGTTCTTTATGTCTCATTTTGGGAAATTATTTCAAAGATGTTGGACAAAACTGACAAGGAGGTGAAGGATGTAATTGATACGATGTCAAAAGACCTGCAAGAACTTCAAAACAGGTTGGATAAAGAAAAAAGAACGCTCAAGCTCTTTATGCGACTGCATCTGAACAGACGAAGAAGGCGACGGATAAAGTCCTTTTGGAGACGTCCAAGATGCTTGAACAAGCGGCCAAAGATATCAATAATCTGAGGAAGAAAATCAAATGATCAATCTTTCTATTACTAATTGATAATTAAACATTTTTAATTAATTGTTGAAAATTTTCATTTTATTTGTTAAATAGTAGAGGGAAGGATTTTGCCAGTAAATTCAAAAAGGACAATTTAAAGTAGAAAAATATTTTACATTTCAAAATGAACGGACGAAAATCTAATTAAATTTATTGGTCTTGTCTATTATTTTTTTTCTTACCTCTATTATATGTTAATATATATATCGGAGGATCCGTGGTTCGACTCCCGGCGGCACACCCTTATTTTTTCGGATATATGAATTAATAAATATTTAATTATACTGTATATAGAGAGAGAAATATTGGATTCATGTCAAAAATTCGATGTCGAGATTTTGATGGATTATGATCAGAGAAATCAAGTCAAAGTATTTCTTGGAAGTAGTTGTATAAAACAAATTTCAAAAATTTTGCAAATGGGAGACTTGACCCTGTCGGTAGGGAGACTTGAATACTTACTCAAATAAGCAGGTTATAATACCTGAATATTAAATAAGCCTGTGAAAATTATTTTACCTTTTTTTTTTAGAGACACAAAATTTTTGCCGCCTTGAAAAATTTTTTTCTGTAAATTATGACGCCCTTATTCGGAAGCGCCCCGATGCAACGCATTCTGTGCTTACACGTAGAGCCGGCCCTGGATAAAATAGACTGTTGTTGGTTACGACAAAAACTTAAATTAAATTTAACAGGAGCGTTATTTATTTATTTTATTTGAATTATCACCTCGATTGTTCAAAAAAAGTCAACCCGAAATAGCTACACTTTTAAATTTTTGCACTAAAAAGGAGCCCAGACCATCGACTAATTAACTAATTTCATATTTCATTTAATAGTTAGTGGATTCAATTATGTTGCTTTTCCAGAGGCGTCATTTCAACTTGTTCTTGGGGCCCCTTGGGGGGGGGGGGCAAACTTTTTTTTCTTAAAAAATTTTTACAAATAGATACTCAAATTTGGCCAAAAGATATTTAATTTAATTAATTGTTTAATTTTGTACAATTTATATATACTCGTAGATATATTTTGAAATATTTTATTTAAGAATAATATAAAATTTTATAAAAATCAGAGACCTTGGGGGTCCCTGCCCAAATGACGCCACTGTGCTTTTCTCAGAAAAAGACTAGGCCGCCCTAGGCGGGCTGAGCGCCTAGCCAATAAGACCTCGACCCCATGCTAGTCTGAATTTTTCTTCTTACTTCATGCCACTCTTCTCTCATTACCCTTCATTGTGATAGAACAGCATAATTTTTTTGTGTTTCCAAAGCCAAATTTTGGATAAGTTAATTTTTTTTAAATTAAGGTCCGTTTCGGTATCGAAGGCCATTTAGACGCCGTTTCTATTTATTTCAAGGATTGGCTAATCCAATTAAAATGGGGATGCAAACTCGCGTCCCTTGGTATTGCACTAGGATTAGTTCTTATTTTTCAAAGTTAGAATTTTCTTTGCGCTACCCTCAAGTTTGGAACCATTGCATAAAAAATAAAGTTTCTCCTTAAAAAATCAGTCTAAAATTGAAGGTCAATCGGATAAAGGAAAGTCGCTTTGGTTGGTTTTCGTAAATTATTTATCATAATCTTCACAGAGCTCACTCTTTGATCAACTTTTTGTTGTGAAAAAATACTTTTTGAGAGAAGAAATTAAGAAAAACCCGCAAAAATTTTAGAGGGGGCAGTTTTTTAATTTATATCAACTTTTTTATGATTCAATCGCGGATCTAATAATTAATAAAGAAAAATCTATACGATGAATATATTTATTCCCGGAGATAGGAGATAAAAAAAAATAAAAAAGCTTGGAAGGAAATTAAAATTTTTATAATTTCCTTTCTTTTTGTTGATTCATTAATATAATAATTGCAAAATAAAAAAGTTTGTAATAATTTATTTCTCTTTATTAGTTCGATTTTTTTAAATACTAAAATTAATAATAAATTTTATTATACACTCCCTATTTTCCGTTTAAAAAATGGGTGAACTATAGAATAGGCTTCCGATAGTGGAGAGGGAATAGGGAGCATACGTTATCTGACTCTAATTCTGAAGTTCAACTATGTTGACTTTAAAAAAAATATATATTTGATGTTTTAGCCTGGTCGTCCACTGGACGCGACAACGCGCTACCGCTACATGCGCTACAACACGCTACAGATCCCAATGTGTGTGAATCAATTGAAGCTCGTCCACTGCAAGCGCGCGACAACACGCTACAACGCGCTTCGAGCGACAAGGCGCTACAGATCCCAAAAAAATGGGATCTGTAGCGCGTTAATAGCGTCTAACCCTTTGTTTTTCTAACCTAAAATACTCTCACCGGCAAAAAAAAACCGCAACACTTTGTTTTTTCTTAATAAAATTGATGGAATTGAATAAAACAAAGACCAAAATGTCGATATTTAATTTGTGGGACAAAATAAGATTAAATAGACCTCAAAGAGCCGTAGTTACTTCATCAATCACTGTTTGTTCGGTGAGTGTGTGTTTAAATGAATTTTCATAAATTTTTTAAATTTTTTATTAACTGTTTCAAGAATCGACTGCTTTGCAAATATCAGTTTCGATTTTTCATCACCGTCAGGACCTTTAAAGATAAACAAGAGTATGTGTAATTTATTTTATATTCAACACTTACTTATTCTTTTATAGTCGACATTACAATTTTTTGTGATATACTGTATATATATATATTAAATTGATAAAATTATACATTTTTGTTTTTTTCACATTGAGTGATTTGGTGAAGTAACTGCTGCTCTTCGAGGTCTATTTAAAATAACCTTCATCCCAGAATATAAAGAATTTTAAAATAAGATTATTTGAAAATTTAGCGAAAATAAATATAAATTAGGACATTTTTATCTTGGTTTTATATTTCAATTTAATTATTTATTAAAATTATATGGGTTTGTTTTATTTATTGGTTAGGAAATTTATATGAAATTTTATGTCAAATGTAGCGCGAAGTAGCGTGCAGTGGACGACCCTTGTAGCGTGTTGTCGCGTCTCTTGTTGTCGCCCTTGTAGCGGTAGCGTCCAGTGGACGACCAGCCTTATAGAATTTTAATTAAAAATTTTTTTTTTTTAAATTCATAAAATAATTTTAAGAAAGAATAAGTATTATTATTATAATTTCTTTTTCAGCTATTTGGTTAATCTGCAGAATAAAGTGCCAAGCTCTCGTACTGGCTGACTAGTTCACTCTTTTGACATTAGCCTAACATTCATGATTCTTTCGTTCTTTTCATTTGCGCGCGCTATTTGTTTTGATTCTTTCGTTCTTTTCAATCAGGCACGCTATTTATTTCACTAAGGCCGGGAATTTCCTAGTTTTTTTTTAAATTTTTTTAATCGAAGGAAACCGAACTGCAACCGAAGGACCGAAACAATTAGGTCGTGATCCCTAAAGTTGTTTTGTCACTAGTGTCGACTTCGGTTCGGTTTCGGTTCGGTCCCTCGACTCAGTTCGGTTCAAAACCATCCAGTTAGAAGCGAATAGGTAGCCTTAAAAAAATTTTCGGACCCTTCGGGCCCGAAAATTTTTTTTTTAAAAGCTACCTATTCGCTTCTAACTGGATGGTTTTGAACCGAACTGAGCCGAGCCGAACCGAAACCGAACCGAACCGAAGCCGAGAATTCCCTAGTTGTTTTTAATTTTTTTCTAAAAATAAAAGAACCGAACTTAAAACCGAAGGTCGGGACCCCTGCAAGTTGTTTAAAAAAAAAAAGAATTCTTACCTGCCGAAATTAAAATGCCGAAAAAAAATGGGAATTCCAGAGAGCAAAAATGGCAAAAAACAATAGGCAGGGGAGAGGTCTTCAATGAAGGGAAGTCCAGGAGATGAATGTAAAAAAGGGAAGTCCCGGAGATGAATTTAAAAATGTCGTCTTATAAAAATGAAATAGAGAGAACGAATCCCAAAAAGAAGAACGAAAGAATCATGAATGAATCACTCCAGCGCCCTCTAGGTGGCCTGGCATGGCTTGGCACTTTATTCTGCAGATCAACCTAATATTTTGATATTAATTTTAGATGTGATTTCCAAAGATTTGATAATCTGAAGGAGAAAAACAAAAAATCATATTGTGTAATGAAAAAATGAAAATGAATTCTCAAATCTGCTTTTAATTTAAAAAGAACAAAGAAGATGCTACGACTGCCAACAAAAATTGTCACAATTAGCCCAGAATTTAAATAAAATCAAGGCAAGTACCAATGTTTTTTTTCTTGAAATGAAATTCATCATATATATATATATTTAGCTAATTCTCTCAACAAATCAATTATTTAAAAATATTTAAATTAGGCAATTTTGAGTAAAGTAATTGACTCATTTTTAATTTTTTACTGTCAACTTTATTGAACTTAAATGAATAATAAATACATATCAATTATAATATAATTTAATTTAATATTTTTCTCTTTAATTTTAGAAATGACTACTGATTTGATTGAGACTTCGAAAGGAAACAAGACATTTTTCTTATCTATATATATATACAAATCACACCGGACTTTACATTGGGCAATTCCATTTCTTCTCTTATCATTTAATTTATACAGCCAGCTTTCAACTTTGATTCGCTCTATATATTCAGGACATAAGGTAAGGCTTTATATTAGTATTATAAATTTTTTATTAAAATTTGTCTCCTGTTATAAAAATAATATATTATATTTTAATTTTTTTTTTAAATGTTATTTTTTTAATGAATTCATTCTCATTCGCTTAAAACTCAAATAATTTATCACAATTTTTTAACTTACCATGGAATTATCTAGCTGTCAACTTTTTTTTGTTATTTAAATACATGCTTGGTATTTATTACTTACGGTATATATAATATTTTCATTGATTGATTTGATTGATTTCAGATGTGATTTCCAAAGATTTGATAATCTGAAGGAGAAAAACAAAACATCGTCAGAATATTCCAAAAATTGTGTAATGTATAAATATAATTGCTGTGTGTGTGGGTGTTTTGAAAAAATGAAAATGAATTCTTAAATCTCCTTTTATTTTAATTAAATAAAATCAAGGCAAGTAGCAATTTTGTTTTGTTTTTCTTCAAATGAAAATCATCATATATATATACATATATTAGTTAATTTTATTTCTTTGAAAATCAATTTAATTTATTCAGAATTTCCTTAATTTTCTCTTCGTCTCTCAACAAGTCAGTATTTAGATAGATATTTTAAATATTTAAAAACCCCATTTAAGCACAATCTGTCAAATTACTACTTTATAGACTTCTCATAGGATTATTTAACTGTTTCTTTTATATTAGATAAATGCATGCATAGTCTCCTTAATATTTCTAATATTTATATCTTAAATTTTAATTTCAGATGTGATATTCAAAGATTTGATAACCTGAAGAAGAATAACACAACATCAAATTATGCCCAAAATTTTATAATGTAGTATATATATAATTGAGGTGTGTAAAATCAATGGAAGATCCAATTATGTTTTTTTCCTTTGAATGGAAATCATCATATATATAAGGTAATTTTACTTTATTTTATCTTTCCAAATCAAAATAACATATTCGGAATTTCATAAATTTTTCTTACTTTTATTACTTATTTACTTATTTTATCTATAGGTGTGTTCATTTCTTGGGACAGTGTATATATACATTTATAACTTATCATTTAGATGAGGAAATTTTGGGTAGGGTAAACTGATTATCTCATATTTTATAATCAACAATATGTGATGGAGCAGGCAGCCAGGAATTAAGCCTCTACGAAATGAAACCCAAGAGTAGTTGAGACAGTTTTGGCTTTAATTAGATAAGGAAGCCTTTTCCTTGCTGCCTGCACCAACACTTTGTTAAAATACAACAGCCACTTCACAAATTGTCATTTTATTATCAACTTTATTGATCCTAAATAAATAATAAATACAAGTTAATTATAAAATAATTTAATTTAATATTTTTCTTTTTAATTTTAGATATAGCAATATGAATATTAAGATGAAAGACAACACAGATCAGATTTCAAACTCTTAAGAAGACAACAACAAAGCATTTAATAAATCTATAGGTCTATACATTTTTGAATATTAGGTAATATATTTTTTAAAACCAGAACTTTATTTTTTAGATACATGTTAATTTGTATTAATCTACAGTATTTTTTCTTTTTAATTTTAGAAATGCCTACTGATTTGATTGAGACTCCGAAAGGAAACAAGACATTTATCACGTCTATATATATATATATACAAATCACACCGAACTTTACATTGGCAAATTCCTTTTCTTCTCTTATCATTTAATTTATTCAGCCAGCTTTCAACTTTGACTCGCTGTATATATACAGTACCGCAGGTAATTAAATATTTCATCTCTATAAAATAGAGATGAAATATTTATCCCTATTGAATAGAATTTTTAAATTTTACATTAAAATATCGGCCCAATATTATACATTTTTCCTTATTAAAATTTGTCTCGTATTGATATTAAAATAATATTATATTTTATTTTAATTATAAATGATTATTCTATTGTATCTCTATATTAATTACTTTTTTTCTCTTATTTCAGAACTTGATCAGAATGCTCTTTGTCACAACGATATGCTTACTCAATGTTGCCTGCTGCATTTGCCATTTGGTGAGTAATTTTATCTTTTTAGAAAATAGCATTTTTCCCAAGATTAAATTAAATCATCGCAATTAGCTATATGAAGACTTGAAGTAAATTATGATCTAAGTGCCTTTTTCAAAGTTTTGAGATAAAGATGTTTTTTTTTTTTATGTGCAGGGGACATACAGCTCACTTATTTTGATGGTAATGATCTGAACTACTACACACAGGTTTGGAACTTGGATCATGGCATTTAGATCAAAATATACTTCAGGTCTTCATATATAATAGAAAATAAATAAACTTTGCTATTTGGGTTCAATAAAAAATGTACATATTCATTCAATATTCAGATAAAAGAATAATATCAATATGAATATTTATTTAAATGCTGAGAGGGTTCAGACTAATTCTATCAAAAAGTTAATATAATATGAATATTTTATAATTAATTATTTTTATTGTTTTTCAGATCTCCATCTCTTATCTTACCTGGCTCAAGTCGAAGTTAGCCAAAATATGCACGCGAGTTTACAACACCTAGATGCCATTTAGCTAACTCTTGGCTAGCAACAACAAATGAAAACTTTTCACCGAACTTGTCGAGAGTCAAAACATCAAAAAATCCTAATTTAGAAGGAGACTTATTTTATTTCATTTAAAGTAAGTGAAAATTAATATATTATAAACATTTAAAGTTGATAGTTAAATATATTCTCAGGCAAATCACACAGATTGCAAGGGCGGACCCAGAGGTTTCTCGGGGGGAGGGGTAATCTGGTGTGACTGGTCGCACAGCACGCAATTTTTTCATACTTTCGGTAATTTAAAGATGCATTTTGTACTTGTTTACCCGAATATATATACAAATCAATTTTTTAAGTATTATTTTTTAAAATTTTATTCCCAAAAAAAAATATTTTTCTCAAATCTCGAGGGAGGAGGGGGTAATTACTCCCTTTACCCCCGGGTGAGGGGGGCCTTGTATCCGCCGGCCCTTGGTTGGATGTCTCAATTTATAAATAAGAGAAATTTTGTTCGCTTATTTATCATCCAACTCCTCTGACTCGCTGTATATACACTGGTACTCAGGTAATTAAATATTTCATCTCTTTATTTTATCCCTATTGAATAGAATTTTTAAATTTTACATTAAAATACCTATTTGTCTCGTATTGATATTCCATTGATACTCATAACGGTTAAAAAAACATTTGGACTAAATGCTATGAACCCATTTAATAACCACGATGACTAGTGTTCCCGACGTTGCGTCTCGATTACACCTCCATTGTTGAGTGAAATGACCATCCTCCTCATTGTAGGGTCATTTTAAAAATCAATAGATTTGGTTTAGCTGTGGTTTATTTGTAAAAATTACAATTATGTAAATATTTGTAAAAATTAAAAATTGTAATTTTTACAAATAAACCACAGTTAAACCGAAAATCTAATTCTTTTATTAATGATAACAAATGTCAAAGCCTAAACTATTTATTTTATTTATGACTAAGTGACTAGGAGAAAGAGTTCTCCGACGATGGCGTGTAATCGTGGTCATCATCGAATATTTATTTTTTGCCAAGATCTTTTACCCTATTTTTAAAATTAATTCTTTATAATCTAGAAAAGATTTCAGAAAATTAAATTTTTAATTTTTCAAAATGATTTAAGTAAGAAATCATTTGTTTATATTTGCCCTTTTTTTTTAATGACACCTGTATGATTTTGTTTTGATTTTTTTTATCAAAATTAACGAAAATTTTCTATTTCTTCTTTGATTATTTCAAAAACTATTCAGTTTTCGAAAAAAATGTCAAAGAATAAAAACTTTTTAAAATAGAGTATTTTATCATAATATAACAAAAAAATTGAAAATTTCAAAATTTTTGAAAAAACTTTTTAAGTAAAGTACTACTTCAAGAGACGTATTTACTCCAAAAGTTGATAGAAATCTACAATTTTAGTGTAAGGAGCATATACCAAATTTCATCGATCTAGCTGCTTTGGTTTTTAAGCAATCGTGTTTACACACACACACACACACACACACACACACACAGACATAATGCCAAAAATGGTTTTTTTGGACTCAGGGAGGTCTAAAACGTGGAGAAACATCAAAATCTCGAAGTCGAATTTTTTTACGATTACATAACTTTCTCTATATAAACGAGAAAGTAAAAAATAAATATTTTAATCTGACTGAAGGGTTTGATATCTTCCAAATGTCAAGTATATTTAATATTAATTAAATTTAAAAAAAATAAGCTTTTCAATTCTAGTTTTCTATAAGACTCAATCAACCCCCTGCTTTTGAACATTAATTTTTTTTTTTTTTTTATCTAACTTAATCATTCTAGATTAAAGGTAACTTTCTTTCAGATTTGCGCAAGATCTCATCATACATTCAAGAATATCACTTTCATACCCCCGACTGAGACTAACAATTGTAAGAGTTAATTATTTTGATGCCTAAAGGATGCAGTTTTAGAAGACTAATTTCTGAGGGAAAATAAAAATGCCATGTAAGTTTTTTTTCTTTTTATTAAATGCATGAATTATTATAATGTACAAGTCATTAATCTTATATTTTTTTAGATATAACACCGAAAAAACTATAATATATAATAAAATATTTTATTTCAGAAAAAAAATTCAAACAAAACTGTAAGTATAATAAGGAATAAAAAAAATGATTATTATTCATTTGAATAATCATACTGTATATTTATTCCAATTTTTAATTATTATTATAATTTCTCCCCCGAGGATGTCACCTTGTCGGTGGTGGGGGGAGCTTTAGGGGTCTCGGCCTGACCAAGAACATCCAAGTCTCAGTGCCTTGGTTCATCCAAGGGAATTTAAACCAGAATAAGTGCTAAAGACTTTATATATTTATTGAATATAAAAAATATATTTAATAAATATATTCTCTTGAGCGCCCCCCTTGGCGTGCAGAGAGCCGGCGGCCTTCTTTGGCCTCGCTGCATGTATGGATGCATACATGCAGGGGGCAAGCGGGCGGCCGCCGCCGTCGCCTCTGTCGACTTGAGCCCTCTGCGCATGCGCCAGGGGCCAAGGAGTGGGGACTGGAGGCTATATAAGTCATTGCGCGCATGGGTTGGAGGTCAGGGTTGGTGGTGGACAGCAAACTGATCACATCGTCTCTCCTCATTGAAGATTACTATATAATGATTTATTAATAAACACTATCAATATATTTATATATGACTTTATTTTCCTTTCTATTAACCCCCTATCCCCTAGTAAATAAATATTATATTCAAGAATATTAATAATTTCTATTATTTTAATATAAGAATATTAATTAAACCTAATTTAAATATTTTTCATGTTACTATTGAAAGTAATAAATATATTATTAGTATACTATTTTATTAAAGATTATTAATAATCTCAAAGTTGGTTTTTTATTAATAGAAGAATATTAATTAGAATAAATATTTTTAATACTTTAAATATATTTTATAATTAATATTCTCCCTTTTAATATTAAACAAACCTTGAGATCACTAAATAGTCTACTAATAATATATTTTAAAGATTTGTTACCTGTCTTTTTCCATTACCAAATGATTTCTTCCAATGCTGTCAGCTTGATGTAAGACCTTAAAAAAGAAAAATAGGATTTATTATTATTTCTGGGGTTGTTACATCAAATTTTTTTTTTTTTTTTTTTGTTTTTTTCCCTTACAAAAAAGTTGTAGGGGAGACCGGGGCAGGTTGGCCCACTAATTTTTATTTCTTTTATAAAATTTTTTATTTAATCATTTTCGTTTATGTTTTCATTTTAAAATGTAGGTGCAACCTTAAACTACCAAATGGTCATCGTAAAAGTCTCCTAAATTGATGTTAAAATTAAAAAAAATAATTATTTCTAAAATATTTTCGAGTGGGCCAACCTGCCCCGTGGTCGGGGGCAGGCTGGCCCGGACCACGGGGCAGGTTGGCCCGGAAGGCATTTGTTATTTTTATATGAATAAAAATGCAAGAAAATAATTTAAAACAACCTAATTTTAACACACACAATTTATTTTAAATTATAATTGGTTCTTGCAACAGTTTCAGTAATAAGTGAGTACTAAATCAAAAAAAGTATATCGTGACTTCAAGAACTTTTCCTTTTTCAGTTTTTCTTTTGTATTTACGAATCACTGTTATAACCGTGGTCCAGAGGTTGGAGATGAGAGTCAGAATGCTATGAAGAGCATTGCAGACACCTTACTTGGGCTTGGCAAGTTGGCAAAAAGAGTATCCCAACAAGGGTCCCAACATTTCTCTCCCAACGCTCAATTTGTGCTCTTTTTGAAAACCTCTTAGCCCTCGGGGCTTAGTGTAGAGGTTATCGTGCTAACCATTTCGATACCAAATGGCTTAAATAAGAATGCCTAGACCCCCAAAATATATAATTATTAATACAACGGTTATCGTAAAAGTCTTATATGGCCGGAGTTACTGAAAAGACTGTGTGAATGGGAAAAAAGTGTGAATGTTTAAAAAAAAAAAAAAAAAAAAAAAGCGGAAACACTTCATATCTTCCCCGAACCACAGATATTCAAAGAACTAGAACGTTTTAGAAAACAATAAGAACATATTCATATATCTGATATCAATTTCCCAACAACAAACAGACGTGCTCATTTATGATGCAAAATCTCCTCCAATAAACTCTCAATGACGGCCAGTATAACATCGATATTTATAATAATTTTTATTTTGTTACTTTTACATCATTCATTGCCACTAAAATTGAAAAGATAAAACAGGATTTAACGATTTCATACACACAATGGCAAAAAATCGAGAATGGGCCAACCTGCCCCGTCATTTTTGGGCCAACCTGCCCCATCGTCATATTTTAAACAATTTTTATCCCGCACAAATCCCGTTGATGTTTTTTAATTAATATGCCATGGAGAAATAATCCTTATACTCTCCCAACCTTTAAACATAGTGCTCACTTTTGATCTTCGAAGCAACCAAAAAGTAGATAAAACAATTCTATTCAACTAACAAAAATTCACTCTAAATGCGCAAAAACGAATAAATGATCCTAGCTCATGCGAATTTACTCCGATCGCTATAGTTGTTTTGGCGGAAGGTGTGTGGCAGTGCTATTAACCTTCATTCTGATCCGTATCACAATCGTCCATTTATTCTGCGAAATATCGCGACTGGGCCGACCTGCCCTGTAAGCCAACCCGCCCCGGCCTCCCCTACATTTAATCTTATTAGTAGCTAATAGTAGAGTAAAAAACTTTATACAATAATTATATTTCTTTACAATCATATTAATTTACAGAATAATTTATTTCGCATTAAAGATTTTTTCTATTTAATTCAAAGTTGAATTCAATCTTTTCTCTAAATTAAATATGATAGGCTTTCTAAAGTTATTTAGGGAGAGGAGATAATGTCATTTCTTTTCCAAATGGAGGACTTCTCCTGCTAAGTATTACTTTTATTATTAATATCCTATATTTAAATCAACCCTTAGAAAAATAAATAAAACTATATTAAGGCAAAGTATAACTTTGAACTCTGATAAATTCTGGATTAATATTTCAAAAAGCGAATTAACTATTTAAAAAATTATGTCATAAAAA
>JAKCPI010001690.1:0-20804 GCA_023213315.1 Euborellia annulipes | reverse complement strand
AACAAATAATTCACACTTTATCCGGAATTTTAAATTAATAACAGCAACTGTGAAAGATCTTCAACTCCTAAATAATTTTTACAGATTTCTTAAAACAAATTATTTTTACAAATATTATATAATTTATATAATGGCTATTCTTAAATTTCCTCATTTCTAACATTGTATTTACAAATCATCCTCTCATTGGTCGATAATTACAAATTGAAGACTACCAATCAATACGAGGTCCAAGAGACAACATGATTAGCTCGAGGCTAAGCGCCCTCTCTCTCTCCCTGCATATCTCCAATAAAGGAGTAAGAAAAATTAATTATCTTGATGGCTCGCAAATAATCGAGAAAAGAAAGAAAACGAAGTTTTTAGGGCCAATTATATTCGAACACAAAGAACTTTTTTGATTTTAGTATCTTGGTCAAAAGGTGCAAATTTTGCTAGCGTGCGCCTAGTGCACAAAATATGAAACGAATAGAATGCAGGGCAAAATGTGTAAATTATACTGCATTGGTAAGCGAAACGAATAGACCTAATGTTTCTTATCTGCCATAAGACAGCCTACTACAACAAATTTTCAAAAATTAATTAATGAAAAATATTATTGAGGAAATCTGCTGCCCGAAAGAATTCAAACATTTAAAAAGGAACAAATAAATATTTTGGATTTGATAGACTATAGGCAAATATTAGAAAAAAAATATTCTCAAAAAGTATAATGGATATTTGGCTTCTCCACAGCGCTACCTTTGATATTAAATAAAGCGAGATTTCAACACAATCAGGGTACGTGGACAATTGAATTACAAATACTTTTACAAAATGATATTATTATTGTATTTTTCAATTAGCAGAGTTCTTAATTCTTTTATATAACATAGAAAATCGTATAGGGGATAAGCTGATATTCAACGAGGAACAGGCTAGCTGTTTATTTGGGCCAGAAAAGAAGTGAATAATGACGCTATTGTAGCGGATTCAGGATCATTACGCCTACTCCTTAGCCAGGTCATTCCTACTCATTAGTCACGGTGGAGATTTGATTTCTCGTTTAGAAAACCTATTGGAAAAAACCATATAGGAAATAGAAAGAAAATACTTAGAGCTATCTTTCGAAATTATGGGATGAAAATTTGAATTTATTTTTATTTCATTTTTGCAATTGATTAAAGAATAAACTGGTGTGATTCATCACACAACTTTCTCTTATTTCAGTCAAGGATCACGTGATGATTTAATTGCAAGTAGTCTATAGCAGGGGTGGGCAAGCCCCTTGATAGTCTGAGCCATTTTTCAAAATTTGAAATTTTTCGCGATCCGCAATTAAACTGTGTTATTAAAACAATAACAACACGTATTACATACTACGAAACAAATTATAGTTATCTTATCCAAAATTCCAGATTACAAATTATATTCGTAGTAAGTAAAAATTGTTTCCTCAGGAGCACAATGTCAACTGTTCTTTGCAATGAAAGTTCAGGTACAAATTCAAAATCGGTCTGGAGTCAGACGATTACGCCACTGTTTATGTTCGTTCGCACAGTTTTAGATGAATCATATTATTCTTAACTTGGACGGTTATGAAATTCGTTACAACTTTGCATTTGGTCTTTCATATTTGTTGTCAAAAATTTAAAAGACATTTTGAAACATATATGGAACGATAATTTTTACTTTCTCTTATCTCGATATATATGTTAATATATAGAGAGAGAAAGTATTGGATTCATGTCAAAAATTCGGTGTCGAAATTTTGATAGATATACAAGTTTTGAGGTCCCCTGAATCCAAAAAAGTGGATTTTGCGACATGGTCTGTCTGTCTCTCTGTGTGTCTGTCTGTGAACAAAATATCTCATGAACGAAAAGAGCTAGGAGGTTGAAATTTTATATTTAAGTTAGGCACCCCCTGGGACGTGACACGAAGCTTTGGAACAAAATCGACCAAAGAGTACTAGTACTTTACTGATTAACTTTTTCAGTTTTTTTCGATTTTCTCTAAATTCGCTCCATCGATTTTTTTTTTCTTATTCAAAAATCAATTATTTTTTAGATTTTCTTTAAAATATATATTCTCATTTTGCAATTGAAATCTTCTGAAGACCCCTTTACTCTTGTAATTCATAGAAAAGATAGGAAAAATGGTTGCCATGGTAACAAAATATAAATATTTTCACATATAAATTTTACATCTTGAAAATCGAATGTACCGTACTGGGAATGTACCGTACCGGGAAACTAAATATATGTCGCACAAAAAATCTGGTGGGACAAGCACAGTACACAACTTTCGATTAACGAAGGTAAGAGGAGGTTGGCCACCCCTGGTCTATATTATCAAATTATGTAGAGACATTTTTTTTACTTTCTCTTACCTATGTATATATGTAATATATATATAGAGAGAAAGTATTGGATTCATGTCAAAAATTCGATGTCGAGATTTTGATGGATATACACGTTTTGAGGTCCCCTGAATCCAAAAAAGTGGTTTTCGCGACATGGTCTGTCTGTGGGTGTGTGGGTGTGTGGGTGTGTGTTCAATTTAAAGCATGAAGGAATTGAGCTACGAGGCTGAAATTTTATATTTAAGTTAAACACTCCCCGGGACCGGAAAAATAAGCTTTTAATCAAAATCGGCCAAAGAGTACTAGTACTTTACTGATGTACTTTTTCAGTTTTTTTCGATTTTCTCAAAATTCGCTCTAACGATTTTGATTAAAATTCAAAAATCAATTATTTTTTAGATGCTCTTTCAAATGTATATTCTCGTTTTGCCCACAAAATTGTTTGAAGCACACTTTACTCTTGTGCTTCATAGGAAAGATAGGAGAAATGGTTGCCATGGTAACAAAATATAAATATTTTTCCATACTTATAAATTTTACATCTGAATTCAAATATTCCCTACTGCCGGGAACTAAATACATGTCGACACAAAAATCTGGTGTGACAAGCACAGTACACAACTTTCGATTACCGAAGGTAAGAGAAAGTTGTGTGCTGTGCGCCAGTCACACCAGATTTTTTTAAATACAAATAAGGAAAATAATACGGCCAGAAAAAAAAAAAAAAAAAAAAAGGAAAATAATTTTTAAGAAATCGCGTTTAAATCAATATTCGGTAATTCACTAGTAAAAACATTTATTTTAAACAAGACGATGGCTATTACCTTTACTCCTACTCCACAATATCCTCACCTAATTAGATTTGTTAATGAACAGTGACTCTTTAATTTTTATATGTTTTAAAAATATTACGTATCATCGAAAATATGCGCAAATTTGTTTGTCATCGCAACAAGAGCTACACTTTAGTAAAGTACCATGTTTTTTTTTTTTTTTTTTTTTTTGTTTAATGTTGCAGTCATGAAGGAATTTCCGATGTTCCGAGCCAACATCCATTTATTTATTATTCATGGCTTTTTTCAATTAATTTCGCCCAAAATAAAAAATTTTTTTGTTTTTTTCCTTATTCATAAGATAAATATCTTTTATAATCTAAAAGTAAAAATATAATTAAGAACTTGTCTTTTTTCCCGTGAGCGCAAAAATAAATTACAATGAGCAACTTTTAATAGATTAACGAATTTGTGTGTTTTGTCCAGGCGGGGATCTTAATTTTTTTTTTTTTTGTAGAAATAAGAAAAAAAAATCTGGTGTGTACTGTGCTTGTCACACCAGATTTTTTGTGTCGACATGTATTTAGTTTCCGACAGTACTGTACATTCGATTTTCAAGATGTAAAATTTATATGTGAAAATATTTATATTTTGTTACCATGGCAACCATTTCTCCTATCTTTTCTATGAATTATAAGAGTAAAGGGGTCTTCAGAAGTTTTCAATTGCAAAATGAGAATATACATTTTAAAGAAAATCTAAAAAATAATTGATTTTTGAACAAAAAAAAATCGTTGGAGCGAATTTAGAGAAAATCGAAAAAAACTGAAAAAGTACATCAGTAAAGTACTAGTACTCTTTGGCCGATTTTGATTAAAAGCTTATTTTTCCGGTCCCGGGGGGTGTTTAACTTAAATATAAAATTTCAACCTCGTAGCTCAATTCCTTCATCCTTAAAATTGAACACACACCCACCCACACACCCACAAACCCACAGACAGACCATGTCGCGAAAACCACTTTTTTGGATTCAGGGGACCTCAAAACGTATATATCCATCAAAATCTCGACATCGAATTTTTTGACATGAATATAATACTTTCTCTCTATATATATTAACATATATATAGAGGTAAGAGAAAGTAAAAAAGGATCTTTCTCCATGTTAGATACATCCATCACTGTTTTCTAGTTTTTCAATTAAATTTGAAATCAATTCATTTAAGTCTAAATAGCGAAAAAAGAATTAGTATGTCTTTCAAACAAATGACATATCCAGGCTGCAAGTTTATTGGAAATATACTAATTGAAAGTCTCTTTCCCTAGAGCATCGGCAAGCCTATTTCTTTTTCATTACCAAGCTGTAATTTCAGTGTAAAAAATTGATTTATTTGTTAAAATGTTATGCATAATTTTTATTCTTAAGCAGTAAAACCGCTAGATATTGAGCAATTGAGAAAAATAAATAAAATAAACTAGGCAAGTCTCAGCTATGAGTGAATATAATTTCAATTGCGTGTTTGTAACTAAATACGTAGAAAAATGCACTTGAGGTGGATAAATAGAAGCAGCAGCCAAAAAAAAAATTACAATCTAACTAAACATTTCGGGATAATTTTATTGTCCCAGCTTCTTTTCTTTAAAATACAGACATGCATTATAGCCATACAATAATACACGTATTATTCTTAAGGGAGGTAGATTTGTAGTCAGGAGAACAAAAAACTATTTTAATTTCTTTTGGTTTGGACGTTTCGGACGCCAATCGCTTCTTCGGGACCAAAGATTGTTAAAAAGCACACATGGACGACGACCAAAAGAAATTAAAATAGTTTTTTATTCTCCTGGCTGCAAATCTACCTTCCTTAAGATTAATAAATAACAGCCATTTTACACTTTTATACACGTATCATGTACAGTGAGGGTCAATACTAAGTCCCACCCATGCAATTTCTACATGTGATTATTTCATTGTTTTGATAAAAGAAAATAAAAATCTTTATTGGAAATTTTCTAGGTATGAACCATGAAAGTTTTCATTAAAAAATATATATTTTTTTAAACAATAAAATAATCACATGTAGAAAATGCATGGGTAGGACTTAATATTGTCCTTCACTGAACATGCATATGTTCTGAGAATGATACCAACCGGGATCGAAGCGTCAAGATGTTGGGAATAAAAATAATGAAATACAACTAGCTGCGGATTTTCTTCCCCTTTACACTTATCCTGATTGAACTACCAGCTATAGCCCTACGTATCTAGTATCAATTTAATGGAGTGAAGATGGGACAATAAAATTATCCCGAAACGCCTCGTTGGATTATAAAAATCCGAGGTTTTTTATTTTTAGATGAGCAAACAGCCACTGACTTCATTGACTTGATTTGATATGTAGATATTGTAAAAGAAAGGAAACAAGATGCAGCTAGTGATTTTTCTTTATTAGGATCCACCCATCGTTACTTTTCAGTCCTAAGTTTGGATCTGCATCAGATCATAGCACTTAAAACGAGAAGACAACAATAACAATTATTATCAAAGTGCATGGTTTTATGACACAGTCCAAGCAGTGACGAAGGACCAAATCTAGATCCGAAACATTAATCGTGAGCTGATTCTATTAAAAAAAATTCGATGGCTCCTGTTTCCTTTTTTTATCAACACATCTCTACTCTATATCCATACATCTTCTTAATACAACTTTGTAATTAATGGCTTTTCGCTCTTCCAGAGCGCACTTATTAGTAACTTTCAAAAGAGATTTAATTTCGAGTAGGACCAATCATTGATTTGATCATTAGGAGTGGTTATCTTACAATAATAAAAAACAAACTCCAATAAAATTATCATTTAAAAGAGAAAGAGAAATAGATAATATCACCGGTCCTCTCTTTTTCTACTTTCTCTTTCACTTATCTTGTTCTGATAATGTTGACAAAAAAAAAAATTATTAATAGACTTGTTAAAAGCAAACAAAACAAAAAAGATAAATCTCCGAAAAAGTTAGTAAGAAAACTTTTTTCCCCCCTTGTTTAGAGATAAATAAACTATTATTTTTCCCACCAATAAATTTTGTAATCAAGAGGAAAAGACAAAAAGTTTACAAAAGTGGAATTATTTATTAATAGATGATATCTCTTTCCCAAAAAAAAAAGTTTCCCTGTTGAAATTTTTTTACTTTCTCTTACCTCTATATATGTTAATATATATAGAAAGGAAGTATTGGATTCATGTCAAAAATTCGATGTCGAGATTTTGAGGGATATACACGTTTTGAGGTCTCCTGAAATGTAATTGAAAAGACTACAGCCTGAATGGAGAATAATCCGTAGGTAAATTTAGTATGAGATAAATATGAATGATAGAAGGGAAAGTAAAAGATAGAAATTAAAGAATGAAGAGAATCTGTCAATATTTTCTAAAAAGCTCTTTACTTTTGTTTATTCACTTCTGGCCCTTAGGGTAAAAAAGTATAAATAAACTTCTATACAAGGGCCGATCCAGAGATGTTTCTCGGGGGGGGGGGGTAATCTGGTGTGATCGTCGCACAGCACACTATTTTTTCTTAATTTCAGTAATATAAAGGCGCATTCTGTACTTGTTTGCCAGAATATAATTCAAATACTAAATAAATATTTTTCTCAGTTTTATAACATGCGTCTTTTGATTTCCCAAAATCATTCCCATTTTCCAATTTTTAAGTTAAGATTAAAAACGCGATTTTAATACCCTTAATTGAATAATTTTCTAAAAAATTTTCAGTTAAACGCATACGATCCGAAAAAAGTTTCACTTACATCGTGGTTTCATAAAACCACACAATGTTATTTTATTTTTTAACTAATTTGAGATCATATATTAGTAATATATGACCCCCAAAATAAGCCTTATTAAATACTTTTATAATATTACTAAGGCTTATTTCGGTTCATTTATAAAAATTACAACGATTCGGTCTCTTATTCTGTGGCCTTCAGTTTAAGTTCACAAAGAATGTTACATCTGAAGGGTCCCCATCTGAGTGGACAGCTGAATCCCATCTGAAGCGTCTCAGATATAACATATTTTGTAACCTTAACCTGTATTATAACTGAGGAGGCCACAGAATGGGTGGTCGAAACGTTATAACTTTTACAAATAAAGCTCAGTTGAAAGACTTTTATTGATGTTAACAACTGTGAAAGCCTAAATCATAAATGTCCGAATTTTGTCTTTATTTTATTGAGAAGAAATAAGCAAGATCGTAGAACTTGAGAGAAAGAAAGATTGTGATGAACATCTCCAAATTTACCAGGTGTTATCTCCTAAGTCCCCCCCTCCTCCAAACACTTGACTTAATAAGAATTTATTATTTTTTAACCGATGGAGATGTAATTAAATAACTACTTTATTGTGATTTATTTTTATTACCTCCAGTGACTGGATAGAGGTAGCTTTAATAAATGTAATAAAAAAAAAACTCCCTTTTATTGACTTCATGCTACAGGAAACGGCGAAAAAATGGCGAGAAAAAATTAATAAACTCGTTAAGTGGCAATACCTTGAAATTTTATATTATTCGATTAAAAAACTCTTATCTGATTTTTTTTTATTACACTTTGAAAGGTGCGAAGGGATTTTTGCCTTTCTTCTCATCTTTTTGATGATCTTGACATAAATGTCAAATTTTATTCAAATAGAGAAGCAAAGAAGAATTAATGTGGGCTATATAATAAATTATTAAACCGCCCCATTGAACTTTTATAAATAAAAAAAAAAATTGCTGACCTCGTTTTTTGTATGCAAAAATCATTTATTAAAATTGTTGGGAAAATAATTTATTTAATGTGAAAAATCATTTTTTTTTTGTATAAATTTGAAATAAAATTTTATATAGCCACTATGAAAATTAAAATCTTCTCTAATTAATAAGTAAGTTTAGCCCCCCCCCCCCCCCCCTCTTGCATATACGGGTATACAGTGAACAGGAGGTATATAAGGGGAGGGGGGGGGGGGCGGACCCCCTCGCCGTTCTTGCTAAACTACTTATTAATTAAGGAAGATTTTAGCAGCTCAGAGGAAAATTTAGCTTCGTAAAAAAAATTTTAGCTAAGGCGGAAATAATTTTTTGTCCCAAAAAAAGAAATTCTGTCTTTTTTTTTGTTTCCTTTTTTTTTGCTAAAATTATTTTCCTGGCAGGGGGGAAAATATTTTTGCCGTCCTGCGGGAAAAAAAATTTAGTTAGTTCCGTCAAAAAATTTTCCCTGCAGAAAATTTTTGAGTTCGGGTCCCCCCGAAAAAAATGTCTATATACGCCCCTGATAACACATAATATTCTCAATCAATCATATTTTATTAAAGGGAGGGAGGAAGGAAGGGAGGAGTTAAGATAAATATATTTAATTAATAAGGGGCCGGACAAAAAAGTATAAAAATATGAAAAAAAAGTTATTATATAAGCATAAAATTTAGAAAAAAAAAAAAACATAAGAAGCTTCTACACCCATTCGGGGTAATTATCCTCCCCCCCCCGAGATTTGAGGGGAGATTCAGAGTTCTAATAAACTTAAGTTCAGAATGTAACTTTAAATTACCGAAAGTAAGAGGAAAGTTGTGTGGTGTCGCGGCCAGTCACACCAGATTACCTATCCGAGGGCCCGCCGCGGGCAGCCGTTGAAATAAGAAACAGTTAAAGAGGGCTAAAGCCTGCCCAAGTCTTAAAAGGAGCTAAGATTACCAAAGACGAAGTCTTATGTGTGTGTCGTAGGTGAATGTGTAAAATTGTGAATGGAAAAAAGTCTGTGTTAAAAAAAAAAAATAAATAAAAATATTAATCAAGTATGACGTTAGAGAAGTGGCTGTCAACGGTTAGATCCAGCAAAGAGGAGGAATTCGGCAAAAGAAAAAAAGTTTCTATCTAGCACTTAGAATTACTACGATTTTGCAGGGCATAATTATGTTCTAAATGATCTAAAAATGAAAATCGACTTATCAGAGATCCTAAAAGCAAAGAATTCAAACAATAAATATTTTTTTTATATTGGATTAAAATATTCGATAAAGCAAATCTTACTGTACTATGTGCAAGTAACAAATATATTTTTTATAATTTTGCATATCATCATATCGCCCTTCATGTTCATGATCATAATGTGTTTTAGTTCTATATTATATTATAATATCCAAGGAATAATTTCATCTTTATTATAGGGAATTTTTTTTTTAATTTTCATTTTCCTTACGTATTATTAGAGTATCATGCAACGTTAAAGGTAACGAAGAGGATTCATTACAACTCAATAGAATAGAAATCTTAATAACATTAATGATTTGAAGGGCTGCAGACAGTGGAGGGGGAGGGAGGAGCAGGTCTGGGGTGTTCTAGCTGTGTAAACAGAATTAACGAGGAAAGCTGATCTGGAATCTATGTATAATTAACAATTTTGAATCACTCAAGGCGAGGAGAGTAATTTTATAAAATCTGTTTAGGTATTATTATTTATTATTACTCCAATAACGAGATTTAGGTCTTTTCAGTACACAAAATAAAAAAATAACAATTTTTTCAAAAAAAAATCATATTTATTTTAAAGGTTTAACAAACCAGTGCGGGTTAAAAATAATATTTTTTATTAAACCTCATTAATGAATAATAACTGCGGTACTCGGTGAGTCTTTACGTTTTGCAGGGGCGTATTTAAGGGCCCCCCCCGAAACTTCCCACCATATACACATATGCGGATATACAGACATCAGCGCCAATTTTTCCGCAGGATGGACAACTTTGATTCAAAAAAAAATCAAAAAAAAAAAAAAGTATCGATTCTTAAAAAAAAATTTCCTCAGAGAAATTTTTGAGTTCGGGCCTCCCCCCCCCCCGAAAAATTTCTATACGCCCCTGTCGTTTTGAATTATTATTACTGTTTAGGTAGGATTAGCTTAAGTCTGGGTTTGGAACACGTGTCTGGTTTGGCGTCCGGATCTGAGAAATGTCAGGATTTTACTAATATGAACTGAAAACGTGGAGTTTACTCGCGTCGCACCTAAGTACCCCAAATTATTAAAAATTAAATAAAAAAAAAAAACCAAACTAAGTTTGATAATATTTTTCACGTCTCATGATAGCTAAAAACGCAGATTTCAGTGCCTAATTTTCAAAAAATTTTCATACCCCCCAGACCACCCAGAAGTCGTCTGTCAGAATCTGGCCCTCAATAAATTGTGGTAACCCTATGTTTAGGGAATTTTGATAAATTTTTAAATAACTTTTTTTATTTAAAAAAACATTATATAAATGTTCAAAATTGTGTTAAAAATTGTTGGCACGAGAGGCCACAATAGCCTTTCTACAAAACTAGAAAAAACTTTTAGGGTGAGGGGGCCGGATTATTAAGTAGGGGCTCTTAATAAACGCCCTGGGGCCCGTCAAGTCTACCTGCGGCCTTGTTGATATGAAAATTAAAAAAAAATATATTTGTTACTTGCATGCAAAATTAAATATTAAAAAAAGTCAATTTACCGAAATTCAAAGGAAGATGAAAATCTTCTCTCCTCCCTTATTATTCCTGTGGTGCGGGGTCGGCGGACCTTACTCTACCCCCTTCACTCCCTCTTATGCAATGCTGTTGTCTCCGACAGGCCAAGCTCGGTCATATCTTTTCTAACCCGGTTAAGTCAAGTCATCCAAGAGCTCCAATCATACCCCGTCCTCGCCACACCACCGGTAGATGAAAATAAGTGCTGAAAAAAGGAAAAAAATAGAATTAGTATTCAATAATACTACTCTTCTAAAAACTATTAGATATGGTCACTGAAGAAAATAAACCAGTAAAATAATTTATTTCGCAAATGATATTTTGGATTGCTTAAGGCACTCAGAGCCTCAAATTATATATAATAAAAGTGGGCCGGATACGAAAATAATAAAATATGATTTGAGAAGACATTCTTATACATGTAGGCCTATATGGTGAGGTGTTTTTTTAATGTGTTTGAATCATATATATAAATCATTTTCAATTTCGTTTCACAATTATATAATTTGAGACATTGACGATGGAATGCGTTATACAATCCGAAATATTTTTATTTTCTTAATTCAGTTTTTTACTAATTATTTTTTTCATAACGAGAATACTCATCATATCGCCTGCTAAGAATCATAGTGGCGAAAGTCATCCGAAATTCAACAATTCGAGAAATGGCGTTTGCAAGTATGTATTTTATTTTTATAATATTTAAGGAAAATTTAGTTTTAATGAAAGAAATAGCTCTCCCCTAATCTTATCTACTTGAGAATTAGAAAATCATTTTTAAAATAAGAAATATATATATATATAGTGCGAGTCAAAAATATGAGACCAAATGAAAATATTATTATTAATATATAATTACCCCTCCCCTCGAGATTTGAGAAAAATATTTTTTTTGGGAATAAAATTTTATTATTAATATAAAATTTTAAAAATTAATACTTAAAAATTTGATTTGTATATATATTCGGGTAAACAAGTACAAAACTACCTTTAAATTACCGAAAGTATGAAAAAGTTGCGTGCTGTGCGGCCAGACACACCAGATTACCCCTCCCCCCCCGAGAAACCTCTGGATCCGCCCTGCAATCTGTATGATTAACCTGAGAATATATTTAACTATCAACTTTAAATATTTATAATATATTAATTTTCACTTACTATAATTGAAAAAATAAGTCTCTTTCTAAATTTTGATGTTTTGATTCTCGAGAAGTTCGGTGAAAAGTTTTCATTTGTTGTTGCTAAGCCAAGAGCTAAAATGGCAAACTAGGTGTTGTAAACTACGGGTGCATATTTTGGCTAACTTCGACTTGAGCCAGGTAAGAGATGGAGATCTGAAAAACAATAAAAATAATTAATTATAAAATATTCATATTAGATTAAATTCTCGATAGAATTCGTCTGAATCAGCATTTTAAATATTCATTATTATTCTTTTATCTGAATATTGAATGAATATGTACATTTTTTATTGAACCCAAATAGCAAAGTTTATTTACTTACTATTATATATGAAGACCTGAAGGAAATGTTGAACTAAATGCCATGATCCAGATTCCAAACCTGTGTGTAGTAGTTCAGATAATTACCATCAAAATACGTGAGCTCTATGTGCCCTGCACATAAAAAAAAAAAAACATCTTTATCTCAAAACTTTGAAAAAGGCACTTAGATCATACATTAACTTCAGGTCTTCATTGAGCTAATTGCGATGATTTAATTTAACCTTGGGAAAATTGTTTTTCTAAAAAGATAAAATTACTCACCAAATGGTAAATGCAGCAGGCAACATTGAGTAAGCATATCGTTGTAACAAAGAGCATTCTGATCAAGTTCTGAAATAAAAGAAGAAAAGTAATTAATATAGAGATACAATAGAATAATTAATCATTTATAATTAAAATAAAATATTATATTATTTTAATATCAATACGAGACAAATTTTAATAAGGAAAAATTTATAATATAGGACCGGTATTTTAATGTAAAATTTAAAAAATTCTATTCAATAGGGAGGGATAAAATAAAGAGATGAAATATTTAATTACCTGAGGTACAGTATATATACAGCGAGTCAAAGTTGAAAGCTGGCTGTATAAATTAAATAATAAGAGAAGAAAAGGAATTGGCCAATGTAAAGTCCCGTGTGATTTGTATATATATATATATATATATATTAGATGTGATAAATGTCTTGTTTCCTTTGGGAGTCTTAATCAAATCAGTCGTCATTTCTAAAATAAAAAAAAAAAAATAGATTACTACAAATTAAACTACATAAATCTTAAAAATTTTTTTTTTCTCTAAGTGAAACTATTTTTTCTTTCATTTTAATATCATATTCTTATCTAAAATTAAAAAGAAAAATATTAAATTAAATTATTTTATAATTAACATGTATTTATTATTTATTTAGGATCAATAAAGTTGATAATAAAATGACAATTTGTGAAGTGGCTGTTGTATTTTAACAATGTGTTGGAGCAGGCAGCAAGGAAAAGGCCTCCTTATCTATTTAAGGCCAAAACTGTCTCAACTACTCTTGGGTTTCATTTCGAAGAGGCTTATTTCCTGGCTGCCTGCTCCATCACATATTGTTGATAATAAAATATGAGATAATTAGTTTACTTTACCCAAAATTTCCTCATCTAAATGATAAGTTATAAATGTATATACTCTCCCCCCAAAAAAACACAACCCCTAAGGAAAAAAATAATAAAAAAAGAAAAAAAAAAAAGAAAAATTTATAAAATTCCGAATTTGTTTTTTTTTTTTATAAAAAAAAAAAAAAGAAATCCCCCCAAAAATGATGATGTTTTTCCAAAGAAAAAAAAAAACAATAGTGGATCTCCCCATGGTTTTACCCCCCTCAATTATATATATATATATGGGTGATTCTACGCTATTTGGATTTTTTGTGTCCAGAAACCAAATATACTCTGTTCAATTTAATATTCATGATTTCCTTAGTTGACATTATTTT
Source organism: Euborellia annulipes (assembly GCA_023213315.1). Lineage (NCBI taxonomy): Eukaryota > Metazoa > Arthropoda > Insecta > Dermaptera > Anisolabididae > Euborellia > Euborellia annulipes. The sequence continues at coordinate 7,183 of JAKCPI010001690.1, read as the reverse complement.
CGTATCTGTAATGATAAAGGCCAGAAGATATTTTAATTTTTTTGAGTTTTATTAGCACCAGAAGAAATATGTTACCTGAAGAAAGACACTATTGGCAGAATTGTGAAAATTAAGCTAGGAAAGTGACAGACAATTAACTATTTATAATGAAAGCTGAATTAATATTAAAAAAACATACATATTATATCTATAAGATATTAAGGAAACAAAATTTCGTCCCTACCCGTGGGCGGGTATTTTCCCTGACAGAGTTTTTTTTTATTCCATTTTTTGGCATCGAAGGCCATTTAGACCCCGTATCTATTTATTTCAATTGGATTGATAGCTAAATCCAATTGAAATAAATTTTTGTCGCATTAGACGGGATGCGAACCCTTGAATGTGCCTGAATAATGACAGCCAAACTAATGACAAAACCACACATTACGTTAAAAAAAAACAATACGCGTCTTTCTTGCCAAAGTTTCGACGTAATTCATGACATTTACATACAATAAACATTGAAGTGTACATATGTAGAGTTACGTAACGATAAAATATAAAGAGATTTATTTACCAGAATAAATACTGCATCGACTGGCCCAAACACACTTTATGACAATTCAACAATAACTAAAGCTATATTATTTGAATTATGCTCAACGCCGTTAGCTTGCTTCTTACTTCAGACTGTACTATGCCTGTTATTCATGGCCATTGTTATCCTTTGGAAGTTTTTATGATAAATTTTTATCTTTTAATTTTTCCAGAATAGATGACATCATTTTTAGGTTACGTGAAAACAAGTATTTTTTTTTATAATAACAAATACTTTTAAAATGTATTTTCATTAATTATGTTTTGGGATTTACTTATGTTTATATTTATGGTAAAAAATATTATGTCAAGTTAATAAATAAATGAGCGTCGAACAAAACTAGTAAAAAAACTAGAAATGGGACACCCAGAATACTGACATTTATGACTATTTTCAACTATTAATTCCTAAAATGAAACAGTTATCGTGAATTGACTAAATGGCCCCAATAAAACACGATATTCTTTATTATTTAAGAATACAGTATCAATAATATAATTATTTTAACATATATTTTTTCCACTGACCAATAAAATTCAAATAGCGTAGAATCACCCATATACACCCCCTATCCACCCAACCAAATACATTATAAAATTTTGGGCATAATTTGATGTTGTGTTATTCTTCTTCAGGTTATCAATCTTTTAATATCACATCTGAAATTAAAAGGAAAGATATAAATATTAGAAATATTAAGGAGACTATGCATGCATTTATCTAATATAAAAGAAACAGTTAAATAATTCTATGGGAAGTCTATAAAGTAGCAATTTGACAGATTGTGCTTAAATGGGGTTTTTAAAAATTTAAAATATCTATCTAAATAATTGATTTGTTGAGAGAAGTAGAGAAAATTTAGGAAATTCTGAATAAATTAAATTGATTTTAAAGAAATAAAATTACTAATATATGTATATATATATGATGATTTTCATTTCAAGAAAAAGAAACATAATTGGTACTTGCCTTGATTTTAATTAAATCCTGTGTTAATCGTGACAATTATTGTTGGCAGTAGAATCATCTTTTTTGTTCTTCTTAAAATAAAAGGCGATTTCAGAATTCATTTTCATTTTTTATTACACACATCAATTACACCTGGTATTTATCACAATTTTTGGAATATTCTGATGATGTTTTGTTTTTCTCCTTCAGATTATCAAATCTTTGGAAATCACATCTGAAATTAATATGAAAATATTATATATACCGTAAGTAATAAATACTAAGCATGCATTTAAATAACAAAAAAAAGTTGACAGCCAGATAATTCCAAGGCAGGTTATAAAATTGTGATAAATGATTAGAGTTTTAAACGAATGAGAATGAATTCATTAAAAAATAATATTATATTATAATCATAATTGGTAATATAATCTTTTTGGGCTGTTAATTATCTTAAGAAATTCGAAATTTAAAAAATTGCATTGAAAATAAAATTAAATTCAGAAATTTTGACCGAGTTGAACAAAATAATGAATGGATCAAATAAAATAAATAATTTAATAAATATTAAATTAAAAATAAGTTGAATAGGAAGAGTTTAAAAGAATAATTAATAAAAATTTGGTTAGGATAATGAATCATTGATAGACAGAGGAAACCTGTTCACACACGAGTTTAGCCTAAATATATTATTTCAAATAATGAATTCATTGAAAATATTAATTCTGAACAAATTAAATAAATATAAATGAATCACTCACCTGGAAAAGTGTAAATAATTGAGATGAAATATAAAAAAATTCGACGTTGTATAATTAGGCTGGCACGAGCTGTCAAGGAAGGCGAGGCGAGAAGGCAAAGATGAGAAAAAGAGATGAGGCATTCAAACCAGAGAAGTGTCGCTGAATTCATCAAAACTTGATCTGAAAAAAGAAATTATAATAATAATACTTCTCCTTTCTTAAAATTATTTTATGAATTAAAAAAAAATTTTTATTTAAAATTCTATAAAACATCTAATATTTTTTTTTTTAAGTCAATATGGTTGAACTTCAGAATTGGAGTCAGATAACGTCGTGCTCCCTATTCCCTCTCCACTATCGGAAGCCAATTCTATAGTTCACCCATTTTTCTTTTTAAACGGAAAATAGGGAGTGGAATAATAAAATTAATTATTAATTTGAATATTTAAAAAAATTTGAAGTGATTAAGAGAAATAAATTATTACAAACTTTTTTATTTTGCAATTATATTAATGAATCATTAAAAAGAGAGGAAATTATAAAAATTTTCATTTTCCTCCAAGCCTTTTTTTTAATCTCCTATCTTCGGGAATAAATATATTCATCGTATATATTTTTCTTTATTAATTATTTAGATCCGCAGTTAGTTGAATGATAAAAAAGATGATATAAATTAAAAAAAAAAAAAACTGCCCCTTTCTAAAATTTTTTCGGGTTCTCAATTTCTTCTCTCAAAAAGTATTTTTTCACAACAAAAAGTTGATCAGAGTGAGCTCTGTAGTCCCCAGCTAGTGGGCCTTAATAAATTGAAAATAATTCAGCTGAGAGGGTGGTTAAGCTTATTGAAGATTATAATAAATAATTTACGAAAAACCAACGAAAGCGACTTTACTTTGGGGCACCCTTTTCCTTTTGATCAAAGAGTGAGCTCGATACCGAAACAGACCTTAATTAAGAAAAAAAAAAATTAACAAACAAAAAATTTGCCTTTAGAAACAAAAAAATTCTGCTGTTCTATCACAATGAAGGGTAATGAGAGAATAGTGGCATGGAGTAAGAAGAAAAATTCAAAGACTACACTGTAAAAAAAAATATGAATTTTCAATCATTTTCCATATACTTTCGTGGTTTAATATTAATATACCCAGGATATGAATTAAAATTAATATAAAAGTTTATGAACAAATTACCAACTTTTAAACTGATCTTTTTCTTTGTGTGCCGCCAAATTTTGAAATCGTTAAAAGTGTACCGCGACAAGTTGAGAATCACTGGTCTAAACGTTCTCAAATAACTCGACTACCTCAAGGAATTTTTATTAATATTATTTTATAATTATTTTAAGGAAACTTGAAATTATTCTTTTAAAATTTATTTCACAAATCCAAATTTATTAAATTCTGGTTTGAAATTCGCGCTCTAAACTATTTAAATATTTATGAATTATATTACAATCATACTAATTAAATAATTTTTATAAATTAATTCAACTAAATAGCTATAAAAATTCAATTCAAATTAACAATTTCACCAAAATAATTAATTTTAAAATATACAAGAAATTGGTTAGGTTGGCACCAAATTGAACTTTCTCATATATATTCATAAACAGTTTATGAAACAGGAATTCCTATACTTGTATAGGAAGTTTTTTGGAAGTTTTTTTAACAGTGTAGTAGGGGGTCGGAGCGTTATTGTCTAGGCGCTCAGCCCGCCTATGGCGGCCTAGTCTTTTTCTGAGAAAAGCACAGTGGTGTCATTTGGGGGGGGGGGGGGCGGGCCTCCCAAAGGCTCTGATTTTTATAAAATTTTATTGATGAAGATAGGGGCAGCCGGATGATATTTGAGAAAGGTTGTGTAAATAAAATCCGGAGCTGATGATCAGGCAATTTATTTGGATTACTCCGTCCGCGATAAGTAGACGTTTCGCAGTTAAAAACTACTCCTTCAGGACCATGCGGTGTCAAAAAAAGGGATATTTGTTTTTTTGACCCCGCATGGTCCTGAAGGAGTCGTTTTGGCTCCGAAACGTCGAGTTAAAGCGACGGAAGAAATCCAATATATTGTCTGATCATCAGCTCCGGATTTTATTTACGCAACCTTCTCAATAAAATTTTATATTATTCTTAAATAAAATATTTCTAAATATTTCTACGAGTATATAAACTGTACAAAATTAAACAATTAATTAAATTAAATATCTTTTGGCCAAATTTGAGTACGTATTTGTAAGTATATTTTAAGAAACAAAAAAAGTTTGCCCCCCTATCCCCAAGAAAAAGTTGAAATAACGCCACTGGAAAAGCAACATAATTGAGTCCACTAAGTATTAAATGAAATATGAAATTGGTTAATTAGTCGATGGCTGGGCCAGGGCCGTAACGAGGGCGTGGCAAAACAGGCGGCCGCCACGGGCGCAACTGGACTGGGGCGCAAAACAAAGAAGGCCGATCAAGTTGGGAGTTGCACATGGTTTTTAATTACCCGCCTGCAGCGGGTCCTCGACTTTTCTTGTGCCAAAAGACTAGTTATAGTGTAGAAAAAATCCAATTTCATCGGGTTTTTTTACCATCTCTGAATATTGCATTAGGATTATGCCTTCCCTTCCAGTAGCTAGTTAAGCGGGTGTCGGACCCGCAGTGGGTACATGTGCCCCAGGCGGCAGATATCAGGGGGGCAGCAATTAAAGAAATAACTTATTTACTAAAAAAAAAAGGTACAATGATATGAATTTTGTATAGAAAGTTTTACGGAGGGGAAGGTAAATTAACTAACCTAGTTCCGGCCCTGGTCGGACCTGAAGGCCGCAAGGGGCTACCTGATCATGAGGAAACTCTAATGAATTGGCTGCATTTTGTCAAAATCGGAAAAATTACAAGATTGAGAATTTTTTGCGGGATGACGCCGCGAAGTCATATTATCCTCCGCTGCGGCATGAATGACAAATAATTGCCAGTATCTCTTGGACTGCAGAGTTGTTTTGACGTACAATGTTATCCAAAATTCAATATGTTTTTGCTCTTGAAGCTTGTAGTATGTTGACACCGAGGCATAGGCATTATTGGGTACATCCTTTTCCTTGTGTAAATTATGGTTTTGAACGGTTCAACTCTATATTCAAATTTAAGACAATACCCCGACAAATTTTTTGAGTTTTATCGGATATCTGTTAAATCGTTTGATGAACTTTTGGAAGTACTAGTTCTGTACTTCGAAAATCGTGCTGCAGAACAGGACAGTCTGACCGCTTCCACTAGACTAAATGTACCCAGGCCCACGTGCCGTTGTCCCGTTGTCCCGTTTAGCGGCAACACCATCCTGCTGGTTGCCGCAAGATGTCCCTCTGCAGGACAGTATGACCGAGCCCACAACAGACAATGGATCCTCACCATCCCGCTAAACGGGAGCCGTTTAGCGGGACGACAAAACAGGATAGTATGTCGCCGACCCTGCAGCGCGAGATTAAGGCGAGGATAAGAAGAAGAAGTATCGCTTTAAAAAAAATATGAATTTTGCCTTCTTTTTTCATATACTGTTCGTAGTTTAATTTTAATACACCCAAGAGATGTAGAAACCAAAATTAATATAAAAGTTTATGAACAAATTACCAACTTTTTAAACTTATCTTTTTCTTTGTGTGCCGCCAAATTTTGAAATCGTTAAAAGTGCACCGCGACAAGTTGAGAATCCCTGGTCTAAACGTTCTCAAATAACTCGACTACCTCAAGGAATTTTTATTAATATTATTTTATAATTATTTTAAGGAAATTTGAAATTATTCTTTTAAAATTTATTTCACAAATCTAAATTTCTTTAAATTCTGGTTTGAAATTCGCGCTCTAAACTATTTAAATATTTATGAAGTATATTAAAATCATACTAATTAAATAATTTTTTATAAAAGTAATTCAACTGAAGAGCTTATGAAAAATTAAAATTAAAATTAACAATTTCACCAAAATAATTAATTTTAAAATATACAAGAAATTGGTTAGGTTGGCACCAGAGTAAGGTTTTATACACAATTTTGCAGTTTTATACAAAAATTGCGGATAAAACTTGTATAAAACGTATAAAATGTATAAAACTTGGATGCGCATGCGCAAACCCGACGAGAAAAGTAAGTTCAAATAAAATTTCATTTTCAATTATTAACATTTTGATTATATTATTCACTAAATAAAAAGCAAACAACATCGTCAATGCTTTAGAACATTATAAAATATGAAAAGCTTTCAAGCTGTTTTTTCAGGGGAGAGAATTGGTTTTTTACAGTTTTATACCTTTTATACATCGGCCTAGTTTTATCCGCGATAGTTTTATACATATATAAAACCGTGTATTATACTCGGCGGGATAAAACTGCTGACAACTCTGGTTGGCACCAAATTCTGTTTTTGAAGTAGCTGATTTAACGCATAGATAATTGAACGTGTATTATTATTTAAAATGAAATATAAATATTTAATCAATATATTGAAATAGGAACATTTTACTAACAAAATCGTAAGTATTGAATTTTAATTTTTTCATTGAATTTTTTTTTTCTCAATTTCAAATCAATTATTGTTTGTCATTTTTCAGGTGAGGTTAGTTAATACTCCAGCCAGGGAATAAACTCCAAACTGCAATGAAAATGTAACTCTTTATTTCTTCTCAAAGAAGATGAAAATCGACATATTTTTTGTATTAAATAATTAAAATGATTTGTATTTGTGTTAAATTTACTTGGAAATGTATAAAAATTTATTTTTTGATACAAATTTATTATTTTAATACTTTAATTTGTTTTATTATTTAGTAAAATTGTATATTTTAATATAATATAATTTTTTTTTAATAAATAAAAAATAAAATAAATAAAAAAAACTATTATTTCACCTAGACCACTCACTTTCCCTCAAAACTATAAACT
>JAKCPI010001688.1:0-28008 GCA_023213315.1 Euborellia annulipes | reverse complement strand
TATCTTTTACACAACACATACATTTAATCTGGTGTGATATGTCGCACAGCACACAGCTTTCGCTTACACTCGGTGATAAAAAGTTGTGTCACACCAGATTTTTTGTGTCCACATATATTTTTTTCCGTCGATATATTAGAATTCAAGATATAAACAAAGGAATTAATCTCTTCTTTCCTATTTCCGGAAGGTAAATAAAGGTTGGAAACCGCTTGTCTAATATTATTTAAAATCTTTGAAGCTCTTCAATTTAACTAACTGAAGATTATTTAATTTTAATATTTATTTATTATTTAAAAAATCTGGTGTGACTAGCCGCACAGCACGCAAATCTCTCTTACCTTCGGTTGGAAGTTGTGTTTGTGCTTGGCACACCTGAGTTTTTTTACAATAAATATTTATCAATATTTAAATTCGTGATATAAAATTTATAAACATAGAAAAATATTTATATTTTGTTACCATGGCAAATATATTAAAAAATTTAATAATCTTCTGTTAGTTAAATACTGGCACTACCATATAATTATAGATTTTGAATAAATGGACTCTGTTACGCATTAGTGTGTCAAGCGCCAGTTACCGAGATTTGAGAAAATTAACATTACAGTTTTTTTTTTTTTCATTGGATTATATATAGGCCTAATTTTTTTTGTCAATTTTGCAAGTAACATTAAATATAAATTTTTTTAGGACATATTTCATAAAAAATACTATTAATTATAGCATTTGAAACAATATTACGTGCTTAACTCAATTTTTAATTTTTTGACGCTTGGCCCACTATTGCATAACAGGGTCCAAATATTAGACAAGCAGTTTCCAAACTTAATTTTATTACACCTCCCCGAAAAAAATTTCTTCGCTTCCACACCTATTTTTTTTTAATAGAGGTTAAAAAAAAATAATTTTTTTTAAAAAAAAAAACATTCACACTTTTTTTCTAATTCACACTCACACTCACACACACATTCACACTGTCTTTTCGGCAGCTCAGGCCATATAAGACATTTACGATAACCGTTATTTATGAATTTATATATATTAGGGGGTCCAGGCATTTTTATTTAAGCCATCTGGTATCCAGATGGCTTAAATAAAATCATCGGACTGCCTGGGGGTCCGAACCCGCGACGTTTGGTATATGAGGTTAGCACGCTAACCTCTACACCACGCCCCGTGGGCAAAAAAAAAAAATAATAATAATAAAAACTTTATTAGAAAAAAACAAAACTACAATTACCCGAATAATAACAATGTGTTGGCTCCCCCCCCCCCCCCGGTTGGAAATTATTTATATAGACCATATTTCATTCATAATTTATTTAAATCAAATATCAGATAATTTTTTATTTTTTTATTTTTAATAGTATAAATAGATTCTTATATAGAAAATCTTTCCAATAAATTTCATTCAATCATCAATTAAAGATAGTTCAATTCAAATCAATATATGATAGAATTTTTTTATTAAATTTTATTGTTAGGAATTAAATTTTTTCTTTACAATTTCAACAAGTTAAGTCATCCCAATTTCATGCCTATACATTTAGGTTTGAACGAATACTGACTTGATAATTTAAAAATTTAGTACATTATTTATGTAACACTCTATACATTTACATTACATTAGGCAATAATTATATAAAGAAAATAGATAGTCAAAGATTTTTTTTTAATTAAATCAATTTCCCTAATATAAAGTATTATTAAGCAATTTTTCTTAATAAAATATTATTGAAGATCAATGACCACTGGGGCTTAAAACCATCCTCCTACCCTAACTCTCTTGAAAAATATACCTTAAATAGAATAAATTTATTTATTATATTATTTTTTTATTTTTTCAGGTGGCCAACAGTGTAAGAAGAGTCATCACCAGCCTTCACGTCTCTGCTGAACCTGCTAGCTGCTCCTGTCTTCAGGGCTCAAACTGCGCTTCCAGCACCTGCAGTACATCTAAGGCTTGTAAATTTTTATTAGCGGGGCGCAGAGCTAGATATATTTAGGTTTTTTCAAAATTTCTTTTTTTTTTTTTGATTCGACTTCAATAACTTATTTTAGATAGATACAAAAATAAAAATAGGATGTATTAATATTTTCTTTCTCCATTCCAGAATCCCTAATTTAACCATTTTTTTCAGAGCCCCAATTCATCGATTGAAGACATCGTGGGATAACAATGGATGTGTATGTAAGTAGGTTTTCTTGTAAAATTTGTATTCTATTACGAATGCAAATTACAACATCCACCGTGGGACATCATCTTCATGAGACAAAACAAAGTGTTTAGCTTTTAGGTTTATCAGTCATAGGAAGGATATGTGTATTGGGCTATCTCTTCATCTCTTTCTATCTTTTTTCTTTTTCAGCTTATTTTAAATGTTAAATACACATAATCCTTTAAGTTAGATATACTAGGGGGAGATAAAACATTTCTGCGCTCACGCTTTCTTTCTTTTTTTGGAGGGGGGGGGTCTAGGCCTCAGGATCCTCTGAGTATCAACTGAATGTTTTTCGATTGGGGAATGATGTTCTTATACTGGCATAGGTGTTGTTATTTCTTCCCCATTGTTTCCCAATAGGACGGCAGTGATTGGGGCACTGCAACGTTAGGTGATTAGGATAGGGATTCCCAGAAAAGAATGTATATTCCCTAATTGACTGATGTTCAGGAGAAAAAAGAGGATTCTCTATTAACGCGTTTTTTGCAAGAAAGATTATCTAAATCTTTCAATCGAAAACCGGTCGTCCACTGGATTCTTGGCCTGAATGTTTTAGTAGAGGGTAGGTTAGAGGCGGAGTGGTGCGCTCTTTGGATAGGATAGGTGTTGTTTAGCTTTTTTATACATTCCGACCCTCACCATACTCTTACTGAGGCATTCAGGTCCTTGACTCCGGTCTTGTACGTACCGGGATTCGCATCCTAACACCGTTTTTTCTATTTTCATTTCTTCTTCAACTTTACTTGGGTGTGGGCGCGTTTCACCGTTCCGTTATCGATAACTTTTTTGAAATATAGACTTACCTGTCTATCGGGAGTGTTCGTGTTTCGCGATCGTCTCAAGAAAGAAGAGGCTCTCCACTGAAGAGTTAGGTGGCCAACTGAGCCACAGAGGGGATTGGGTGTAGGTTAGATTTTGAAGACAGAAGACTTGGGTTTCTGCGAGTACTTCTTCAAGGTAACTAATTTTTAATATATATAAAAGGAATTTGAAAAAAACAGCTGATTATTAATGAAATATCATTGACAATACTACTAACCAATTATTATATATTTCAATGATTTAAAAAGAGGATTCAGCCAATAATAAAAAGCATCTATTTTGTTAACACTCTTTATTTCGGAACGTTTCGGCTATGATCAACAAAGCCATCTTCAGCCCTCCAAGCTAGAAATATATACATACATTCATTAAATAATTGTTTTGTTAATAAATCGTCATAATAGTAGCTAGCTTGGAGGGCTGAAGATGGCTTTGTTGATCATAGCCGAAACGTTCCGAAATAAAGAGTGTTAACAAAATAGATGCTTTTTATTATTGGCTGCATCCTCTTTTTATATCATTAATCTAATTGTATAACAGCCAGAATTCGTTATATATTATATATTTCATTTTTCAATTCTCTCAATATTTTTTTCAAATTTCACTTTTAATAATAATAATAATAATATTTAGTTAATATTTATAATTTTCTCCTTTGTTTCAGATGGGTGGTTGGGAGTGGGGGCTGCACTTCGGCGTTCTTCGAATGCAACCAAGTGAATTCTTCAGTACGTAAATATTTAATTAAATCCATTCAAAATAATTACTCAAAGATATAAGAAAAATATTATTTTCTTTTTTTTTAGTCAAGGGCATCATTATAAAAATTTAGAAATACTATTTCTCATCATTCTTAATGCCGTGGTGGCATGAAAATTTCAAGTTAAAAATAAATAGAAAAGCATAACAAGAAAACAGTGACTTTGATAAATCGGATCTAAAACGTCAACTCAAATAAATAAATATATTTTAATTTTGATAAATAAAATAAAATATCAAATCTTAAGTAGGTATATTAATTTTTTTTTTTAATCACGCTAATTTCTTGATATTAATTATTAAATTTATTTTTTTTTTAGGTGGCACATCAAAAAGAATAAACAAACAAAATAAGAAAATATTCGCACAATTTTCACTATATCATGTCGCCTTATTATTCCCTCTAATAAAGTGGAATAATTAAGAAAATTGATATTCAAATATCAACATCAATGAACTTGTTAAGAAATAAAAATGAATATTTGAATCCTGTGAATAGACTCTAACTATTGCTTCGTTCTGGTAAACTTAATAGCAATATAAGAATTGGGCAAATTTGTCATTGATCCTCAATATCTTAATGAATCTTTAAAATCATCTTGCATCAATCAAACTCTACAATCAGCCATAAACATCATGATTTGCCCAAAAACTCTTTTGGAGGATAGGGAGGGCTGTAAGGGGAGATGTGGAGGCCCTTCAAAGAAAAATCAACTTGAGAAACAGGTATGTTGATCTTGGCATCATTGTTACGTTTTGATAAGTGAGACAGATTCTTAAAGATATCCTTTTTGCAGATTTGACCACTGCAACTGGAATAAGCTGAATTGAAAAGGGAATCCGTCGAATGACCTTCAACTCCTCCTGAAGGTGAATATTTTAGGCTTCTACTGAGCATAATCACATAAACATACAAATTCATAAATTTAATATCTGTTTTTAATTTTTAATTATTTTTTTTTTAGAATTTGAGAACTTCAGCAAAGGCAGCATCGGCAGCAAAGGTAATTTTTGCCTGGCTTGGGGAGAAGAGGGTGAGTTATGCAAACAGGATTTTTTTTAGCCTGCGGCTTCTTGTCGTGAAACGAGAATATCTTTCATTTTAAGTCTGTGTTAAAGATTCGTTGTTGTTGTTGTTGTGTTTATCTATAGGTGTCCACTAATCTTGAGCTAGTTCGCTTTGTTTAGATCTCTTGATTTGTTTTTACTTTCTCTTACCTATAGCCTATATGTTCTATTTTATTTTTTTTAAACTTTTTTATCATTCACACTCACATTCACACACACATTCATACATACAGTCTTTTCGGCAACTTAGGCCATATAAGACTTTGACGATAACCGTTGTAGAGAATATATCTATTGTGGGGTCAGGCATTTCTATTTAAGCCATCTGGTATCCAAAATGGCTTAAATAAAATCATCGGACTGCCTGGGTCCGAACCCGCGACGTTTGGTATAGGAGGTAGGCACGCTACTTACTACGCCAAACCCGGGGGCCTATTTGTTCTATTATATATAGAGAGAGAAAGTATTGGATTCATGTAAAAAATTCGATGTCGAGATTTTGATGGATATACACGTTTTGAGGTCCCCTGAATCCAAAAAAGTGGTTTTCGCGACATTGTCTGTCTGTGTGTCTGTGTGTGTGTCTGGGTCCAATTTTAAGCATGAAGGAATTGAGCTATGAGGCTGAAATTTTATATTTAATTATATTTAATTTATATTTAAGTTAAACATCTCCCGGGACCGTGAAAATAAGCTTTTAACCAAATTCGGCCAAAAAAGTACTAGTACTTTACTGATGTACTTTTTCAGTTTTTTTTTCGATTTTCTCAAAATTCGCTTTAACGATTTTGATTAAAATTCATAAATCAATTATTTTTTAGATGCTCTTTCAAATGTATATTCTCATTTTGCTCTCAAAATTGTTTGAAGCATGCTTTAGTTTTGTACTTCATAGGGAAAGATAGGAGAAATTGTTGCCATGGTAACAAAATATAAATATTTTCCCATGTTTATCAATTTGACATCTTGAATTCTAATATATTGGCGGAAACTAAATAAATGTCGACACGAAAAATCTGGTGTGACAAGCACAGAACACAACTTTCGATTACCGAAGGTAAGAGAAAGTTGTGTGCTGTGCGCCAGCCACACCAGATTTTATACATGTCATTATTTATTATAGGTAGTATAAAAAAAAAACGTAACTTAGAATAATTCAGAGAGGAAGGGCAGAGGCAGCCAAAAGGAAATAATTCTGAATGCTACAACAATTTTCCGGAGACGTTTCGGTGCATTTATTAGTGCTCCATCCAATGCACCGAAACGTCTACGGAAAATTGTTGTAGCATTCAGAATTATTTTCTTTTGGCTGCCTCTGCCCTTCCTCTCTGAATTATCATCACAGCCACCACACCTTAGTTGTAACTTAGAATATTTTATAAATTCAATAAAGAACTAGTAACAATTTTGGCAGTTATTTAATTAGACTCTAACTGGACTTGAACATGGATCGCTCGCTCTCTTTAATTAAATTTTCTAAACATTTGAGTGTCGATCAACTCACTCAATAAAATGAGTAGTGTGAGAGAAAACTTTTATAATCTTGTGGTGCCACCACCACCATTTTTTTTTTTTTTATTTTTAATCTTGAGAGAGAAGAGAGAACTGCTGATATTTGCCTTTAAAATTGTATATAAGAGAAAGAGAGGTTAAATTCGATTTTCTAAATATATTACAAACACACACACACACACCTCCACTTGTCCTTATCCAAAACCACTTTTGTTTTCAACGAGTATATATAATGAAATTACTAAACTAAACATCAGTAAAAAAAAAAAAAGAAAAAAAAAGGACAGACACTCGAGTCAGCCAGCGACGCTCTTCACATGGCAAAGAATAGAATCAATATTATTGTTTTTGAATATTATTATCTTGGAGGGGGTGGAAAAAAAATTTTTTTTTTTCAAGTTTCGGGAAAAAAAGGAGAGAGATAATATTAAAAATAAAGATGGAAAAAGGGCGTTATGAAAATTTTATAAATAGAGTTGGAAATTTATTCGTATTGAAAGTTTAGATAAAATAAAATATGAAGTTGTAGGCCTAAATAAGGGCCTAAACTTCGCCGGCTTCTATTGAACTTGGTTCTTTTTTCTTGGATTTTATGGCTCGTTCCTCTTTTTCGGCATAGAAGGTCATTTAGACCTGAGAAAAAATGATTAAAAATGATCGAGGGATACACACGCCCGTAGCAGGGACACACAGAGATACACACGCCCGCACCAGGGACACCCATTTTTCTTCTGGTCACTTTCGATCTACTGTGTGTATCCCTGGTGTGGGCGTGAATATCCCTGTGTGTCCCTCAAGGTTTACTATACAGACCTGCGCAGGCGTGTGTATCCCTCGATCATTTTTAATCATTTTTACTCGGGGACCCCGTCTTTATTTATTTCATTTGAATTCATGATCCTCGAGGCTGTTAAATATTGTATTCAGTAACCTTCTCTATTTTGGTGGATTCATTGAGGGTCCTGAATAGGCCAGAAAACGTAACTACCTAATTTTGGAGATAGATCACCAGATTTAAGCAAGGAATTTAGGGAAAAAGATAATGAAAAGTAGAAACAGCGCGAGAGTATTAGTTGAGTGGAGAAATCAGGAAGGTTTAGTCGCTTGTATGCAGTTGGTTGAGCAAGAAAAAAATATAATTATGTCGAGGATATTTATTTGTACCAGACGACTGAATTTGCAAAATGATCAGTTTCGGTCAAGGTTGAGCATCATCAGGCCTGTGAACATTAACCAAGTGATTCACAGAGTAAAAAAAAAAAAACAATACCAGCTCACAATGAGATGAATATTTGTATACAATAATTTCTATCTTATTCTAATGACTAGGGCTCGGATTTATAGGCACTAAAAATATTTAAAATAGGCAGGCAACTAAGCACTAAAAATTATTAAAGTAGGCACTTAAAAAGGCATTTATTGTAAAAATAGGCACTTAAAAGGCAGAAATTAAGAAATAATATAAAAAAATTTAAAAAATTGTTGTCTTATTTTTGGTAATCTGGTGTGACTTGTCGCACAGCACACAATTTTTTCTTAATTTCGGTAATTTAAAGGCGCATTCTGTACTTGTTTGCCAGAATATAGAGAAATCAAATTTTTAAGTACTAATTTTTAAAATTTTACATTAAAAATAATTTTTTTTTTTTCGAAAAAAGTATTTTTTTCAAATCTCGGGGGGGGGGGGGTAATTACCCCCTTTACCCCCCTCCCTTGAAATATTTTCTTGATAATTCAAAAAATTTTAAATTTAGGCTATGTATAGCTCGTAAAAAATTGAAATTGGCTATTTGAACTTAAAATAAGCACTAAAAAAGGCATTTATAGATGAAATAGGCACTAAAACCCTAAATCGGCCAAAATAGGCATTATAGGCACTAACAAATGCCTCTTCTTTTATTCAGAATTTCATGAAACGTATACATATCATATTGGCCTAAATTTTAAGCCATAAATAAAAAAAGGCAAATAGGGCGAAATCCGAGCCCTACTAATGACTATACAATATAGAATAAGTTTATATTTTAAAAATTATTGTATACAAATATTCATCTCATTGTGAGCTGGTATTGTTTTTTTTTTTTTTTTTTTTTTTTTTTTTTTTTTTTGACTCTGCGAATCACTTGGTTAATGTTCACAGGCCTGATGATGCTCAACCTTGACCGAAACTGATCATTTTGCAAATTCAGTCGTCTGGTACAAATAAATATCCTCGACATAATTATATTTTTTTCTTGCTCAACCAACTGCATACAAGTGAGTAAATTTTCCTGATTTCTCCACTCGAAAAAGATAACGCTTATCTGGGTCAAAAGCCAAATAGGCATTTGAGCAACGAGATAGCTGACAAAGCTGCCAACGAAGCTGTCGTGGCCCCAGATTATCCCAAGCGATTTGGCCGTTAATTTGAAAGATATTTTTCTACAGAACTTTTGGATATTACCAAAGGTATTTCCTCCTGAACCCGAGAGCAGGCTCGGCCCCATGGTTCAAAGAGAGATTTTTATTTCACGATCACAGACATGAGACTCAGTCATGGGTGTGTGCTCATTTGAAGCGAATTGGCATTCTGGAGGACGACAAATTATCTGTGATCTCAACCACATTGTTTTCTCATGTTTCTCGCCTGGAAAGAAGTGAAATTGAACTTGAAGAAAAGGAAATTCCTAGGCCTACGGACATCCTCTTCCTCTTACATAGTCGAGATTTGGAGCATTTATAAGTTTCTTGCAACGAACAACATTCATATATGAGTAGATACTAGTTTACTGCTTTTTTTGCTATGTATTTCTGTCTTTGTTGTTAACCAGTGGCTGACCAAAACAACTATAAAGCCGGAGGCCATGTAAAATATAAACTAAACTGAATTGAAAAGTAGAAACAGCAAGCGAGTATAAGTTGATTGGAGAAATCAGAAAGGTTTACTCGCTATGCATGCAGTTGGATGAGCAAGAAAAATTATAATTCTAAGTATTATGTCGAGGATATATATTTTATATATTATAATTTTTCTTGCTCATCCAACTGCATACATAGCGAGTAAACCTTCTTGATTTCTCCAATCAATCTAAACTGAATTGTTTGCTAATCCGATTGAAATAATTTACCGCATGAGGCGGAAACCCGCTACTCTTGGAATAAAAGGCCAGCATGCTACCCTCTACACCAAGGACCGAGGGCTTTAAATATTTTTATTGGGATATAATTTTTTCGTATAGAAAACGAGATTGGCTTCTCCAGTCAATGAAGGTCACGATTGGTGACCGAAAATAAATAAACAAGGCTTGTGTTCCTAATTTCACCCCTTGAATAAGGTGCGCGTCTCGGGGTGCTAATTTTGGGAGATTGCGGCCACAATTTTGAAGCTATCGACCTCAATTTTTTTTTTTAAATTAAAGCTATTTAAAATATCTACAACTTATAGAAGCCCTTTTTTTGATTTTCGAAAAAATAAATTTTTTTTTAGATTAATCGCATTAAAAAAAAGATATTTAAAAAAATTCGCTCTATATCTTAAGGATAATTAAATTAGTAATCATTGTGTTAAAGAATAATTAATTTTCTACCCTTAATTAATTAGCTGCAATCTTTCAAATGAAATGGAATAAATCCCTTGTATCCCTATGGGAAAAACTAACGCCATCTCTTGCCGCCTAGAGTAACTCGGTACTGAATCGTCTTCTAACGGTTTTTCGAGACGCTAACCTTAAGCCCTATACCGATTTTTGGGTCTTATTTAATCATCTGATTACCTTAACTAGATGTGAAAAGTCATAGTCAACTAGCTTATCCGAGGGATAATTAGATTTGAAGCAAGCGCGACCCAAGAGAATGCATTTACCCCTATTTATTAGTGATGATTGGAATTAATCAATCAATTAAGCAATCATTTATAGGCTATATATATATATCGTTAATTCGGATCAATCGGCTCGGCTGACTAACTTCTATTCCCTCCCTGTCCATTCAACCTACTCAAATTCCTTCAAGAAGATTCAACCTGTCTGTCATATATAGCTACAGACGCATATTATCGAATTATTGATGGCGGCTGCTGCTGCTGCTATGTATTGATATTAGATGAAAAAATGTTTAAAAGAATGTTTGAAAATTAATTTTCAAATATTCATTCACTAAAATGAATTAAAAAAAAAAGAAAAGATTTTACGTGACGTAAATTGGTGGAGATTAATATTATGACAAGTTTTCGTTTAGAAATATGTTTGTAGTTAAAGATCTGACAACGTAGATGGTGCTTACATTTTTTATTCATTTTAAATAGTAGAATTCAAATTGTAATATAATTTTAAAAGAAAATTACCAATTTTTACTTTCTCTTTCCCTATATATGAAATATATAGAGAGAGAAAGTATTGCGATAATGTCAAAAATTCGATGTCGAGATTTTGATGGATATACATGCTTTGAGGTCCCCTGAGTCCAAAAAAGTGGGTCCCGCAAATTGGTCTGTGTGTGAACACTTTAGACCATGAAGGAAATGAGCTAGGAGGGTGAAATTTTATATTTAAGTTAGGCACCTTCCGAACTCGTGTAAATAAGCTTTTAAACAAAATCGGCCAAAGAGTACTAGTACTTTACTGATGTACTATTTCAGTTTTTTTTCGATTTTATCAAAATTCGCTCCAAGGATTTTTATTAAAATTCATAAATCAACTATTTTTTAGATGCTCTTTAAAATGTATATTCTCATTTTGCGATTGAAACCTTCTGAAGACCACTTTACTCTTGTATTTCATAGGAAAGATATAAATATTTTCCCAAACTAATAAATTTTCTATCTTCAATTCTAATATATCGGTGGAAACTAAATATATGTCGACACGAAAAATCTGGTGTGCTGTGCTCCAGTCACACCAGATTTTTTTCATTTTATTTCTGTCTTTAATTGTTTCCGAGAAAACATATCTCTCTCTCTCTCTCTCTCTCTCTCTCTCTCTCACTTGCAAACATTATCGTCTGTCTCGGCTCGTATTAAATTCACTTTCCGCCTTCTCTCATAGGCCTAATGTTAATTTCCTATAGGGATTTGTATGTTAATTTCGATTCAAAGGGGGGTCCCCTTTGGAACTTTTTACGCATTTAAAATTTTTTTTTCCAATTCTTATGAAATTTTATATTTATTTAGGATTCTATATTGTGTATAAAATGTCCAAATATGAGATTAAAATTTTGAAAAATAACCATCGTTTAATTTATTTCAAGTAGTCAACATTTAAAATGCAAGTTTGAAACTAAGGTGCTATCGGAAACTAAATATATCTCGACACAAAAAATCTGGTGTGACCAGCACGGTGCACAACTTTCTCTTACCGAAGGGTAAGAGAAAGTTGTGTGCTGTGCGCCAGATTTTTATAAGATGTCTTTATGAAGTAGCTACCTTCACAAACAGAACAGGATTTGTTCTCCCGGAATAGGGTTTCTGCATTATAAACTAACTCCAGGTCAACAAACTCGCCCTAACTGATGCAACCGGCCCTTAAAGTGTTCAACTCAGAATCTAATAAAAATGGAATATGATGAGGCATTAAATATATCTCGAAACGTCTCCGGAGTCGAGAGGCACACAAAGGCTTTTTTTATTTGGCTGAATTTAAATCAAATATTTATTCCTTCACTCTCTGTATTAGTATAGCCTAGATTATTAATTAAACTTTCAAAATAAAGTGAATATGGAAAATATGCTAAGTATTTATGAAGGAAAAATATATTCTAACCTGAGACTTATAAAAATAAAAAAGGAGTAGTTAAAAGAGAGGGGAGGGGGTAGCTATACTCTATACCAAAGTCGTAAATGGATTCAAGGATTTATGCTTGTGGTTTAACGAGATCTCTCGCTCTATTTTTATTTTTAGTGCAAGTTTTAAATGCACTATTTGCATGCCCTGTGCACAGAGAGAGAGAGAGAGTGCAGCAATCACTTAACAAAATTACTCTCTTTTTTTTTTTTCTTTCTGCTGCGTTGATTTTTATCGGAAATCAGTCGACATTTACGAGATCAAAAAGTTAAGAGATTTCTCGATTTAATTCAATGATGGGTCATTTTATTCCCTCTTCTCTCTCTCTCTTTCTTTCTTTTAAAGGGGATATTTTTTTTTTTTTTTTTTTAATTTAAATTGAACCAAAATCAGATAATTTTATGCACTTTTTATAAAAAATCTGGTGTGACTGGCGCACAGCACACAACTTTCTCTTACCTTCGGTAATCGAAAGTTGTGTACTGTGCTTGTCACACCAGATTTTTTGTGTCGACATGTATTTAGTTTCCGACAGTAAGGTACAATTGAATTCAAGATGTAAAATTTATGAGTATGGCAAAATGTTTATATTTTGATACCATGGCAACCATTACTCCTATCTTTTCTATGAAGTACAAGAGTAAAGTGGTCTTCAGAAGATTTCAATCACAAAATGAGAATATACATTTTAAAGAGCAACTAAAAAATAGTTGATATATGAATTTAAAAAAAAATCGTTGGAGCAAATTTTGAGAAAATCGAAAAAAACTGAAAAAGTGAATCAGTAAAGTACTAGTACTTTTTGGTCGATTTTGTTCAAAAGCTTCGTGTCACGTCCCATGAGGGTGCCTAACTTAAATATAAAATTTCAACTTCCTAGCTCTTTTCGTTCTTGAGATATTTTGTTCACAGACACACAGACACACAGACAGACAGACAGACAGACAGACAGACAGACAGACAGACACACAGACAGACCATGTCGCGAAAACCACTTTTTTGGATTCAGGGGACCTCAAAACGTGAAGATCCATCAAAATCTCGACATCGAATTTTTGACATGAATCCAATACTTTCTCTCTATATATATATTACATATATACATAGGTAAGAGAAAGTAAAAAATATTCCTATGGGAAAATTCATTTGAATGAGTTTTATTTTTTTTGCTATAATAGTATAGCCCAGCCCTCGGGCATGGTGTAGTTGGTAGCGTGCCTGCCTTGTATACCAAGGGTCGCGGGTTCGGATACCAGGCAGTCGGATGATTATAGTCCAGACAGCCTGGAATATTGCAATGCAACATTGAAGTGTGAATATTGCAGCAATATTGCGGCACTGTTCTAGCAATATTGACTGCAATGTCTAATATTGCAATGTCCCGACCAGTGGCGGATCCAGAGGAGTTTCTCGGGGGGGGGGGGGGGGGTAATCTGGTATGACTGGTCGCACAACACAATTTTTTCTTATTAAAATTTTATATTAAAAATACAATTTTTTCCCAAATTTTCTTAAGTCTCGGGGGGAGGGGGATTACCTCCTTTACCCCCACCCCCTTCCCCTTGTATCCGCCCTTGGTCCCGACTAGAAATTTTAATGTCAGACCTATTGGGTCCTCATTGGGCTGCCCTATAGGCCCCTATAGTCACTTGGCGTCCTGTCCGGCCCAGATTGGACAATTATTTCCCATTTAGGTCCCGCAGAGAACCCATTTGGGAGAAAATGACTATAAGTTATTTTATTTTTCCTGAGAATTTCCCGATTGGGTTCTAATTGGGCCCTTATAGGGATTTCCCTAATGGGCATGCCTCCTTGGGATCCATGAGGTCCAGATGTATACTCTGGGTGATCCCAAAGTAATTTCTTGTGTTGCAATATTCCAGGGCTTACTGGGGGCCTATCATATTGAAAACCCCAGGAAGGCCGAAGGCAGGCGACGTGAATAGTATGTAATATAGTAGAATCCCGAGAAATCGTAGCCCGATTATTCGTATTTTCGGCTAATTCGCCGTTCTTCAGAAGAAATCCCGATAACTGGTATAAAAACAATGCATTTCAGTTCCCTCTGTAATTCGTATTATTTTTATGAGATATATTCAAGAATTTAAAAAATAAAAAAAATGTAGTAAACGCATTATCATCAAAATAAATTTTACAATTCATTAAAAAAAACAGCGTGTTGAACGTCTCCCGGTAGCCATCGATATCTAAACATTTGTGTAATAAAGTTAAACCCCTGATTGCCGAAAAGGGTTAAAAAATGGCTTCTTGTAAATCAAATAAAAAAATATAATCTCCAGATTGTTTTTTTCCCAGATCTTAGTCATAAGAATTAAGGAAAAGGTTTCTCCACTCACCATAAAGTCTGATGTTGCCTTCAGCATCCCCGATGGAATTTTTACTAATACATTTATATCCTCCAAAGTCCGAAGGCTTAAATTTCTTGATTGTGAGCCGCATTTGGACGCTATAATAAGAGCTGTTGATTTCGGTCATGTTGTATTTATCGTTGGCGATGATCATTTCACCTGGAAAAGAATAAATGAAAATGAAATAAGTAAAAAAAAATAACATTGTGTGGTTTTATGAAAGCACGATGCAAGTGAAACTTTTTTTCGGATCGTAGGCGTTTAACTGAAAATTTTCAGAAAATTAAGGGTATTAAAATCGCGTTTTTAATCTTAACTTAATAATTGGAAAATGGGAAATCAATAGACGCATGTTAAAAACTGAGAACAATATTTATTTAGTAATTGAAGATTTGAATCATTTTAAATTATTTTAAAAATTATATTTTATCAATTTAAAAATTGAATAATTAAATCTCACAATTATTTTTTTATAATTCGTCATATATATTAAATAGGAACCGACCGAATATTTGGTTTCGGTTACGGTTTCGGCCAGTTTCGGCCAAAAATCATGGTTTCGGCCGTAGTTTCGGTTTCGGGCAAAAAGTGGCCGAACCTTTAGGCCGGCCGAAACCAGAGTCTGAAAAAATGGGATGAGACTCGCATGCTAAAAAAAAAAAAAGGTCAAATGATTTGCACTTCAGGGAGAAAAAAATTTAGTCCCCTTAAAAAAAAAAAAAAAGGTAAAATGATTTTCACGGGAGGGAAAAAAATTCAAAAAAAAAAAAAAAGTAAAATGAAAAAAAAATTTTATAGAAAATACAAGTTTCGGTTTCGGTTACGGTTTCGGCCGAAACTAAGGTTGAGGCCGAATATTCGGTTTCGGTTTCGGTTTCGGCTGAAAATCTTGTTTCGGTCGGACCCTAATATTAAATTTCAACTTTCCTATTGTCAAAGTCTTATATGGCCTAAGTTGCCGAAAAGACTGCATGAATGTGTGTGTGAATGTGAGTGTGAATGAGAAAAAAGTGTGAATGTTTTAAAAAAAAAAAAAAACTTTCCTATTTTTGTCGTCACGGCTTGTAACGTCATGGCTTGTAGCGTCACGGCCTCTGACGTCACACGGCCTATAACGCGACATGCTGATAGATGAGCGAAAAAATTTGAGGCCATCAAATAAAAGTTACAGTTTAATAAACCAATTGAATAGATTAATTTTCTAATTATTCAAATTCAAGATGAATGTTTTTTTTTTAACACTCACACTTTTTTCCCATTCACACATCCATACATCTTAAACGATACCCGTTATTTGTAAATATATCAATTGGGGGTCCAGGCATTCTTATTTAAGCCATTTGCTATCCAAATGGCTTAAAAATCATCGGATTGCCTGGGATCCGAGCCCTCGGCCCTAGGCAGGCGCGCTGCCAACAACGCCAAGCCCGAGGGCAAGATGACTGTTCTAACCACTTTAACGAATCAATTATTATTTCATTTTTAGAGACTTTTTTACATGCAGGTGCTCAATTTATAATTATTATTATGAGTTTCCATCCTTTCTCTCTTCCTATATCAACAATATTTTTTTTTTTTTTTTTTTGGAATTTGAAAATGTAAAATACTCCCCCTACACACCCCTTCTTTCGTTCGTTCTTATTAACATCGACCTTCCATCTTTTTCTCCCCATCACCTATACACCATCCATTTCTACTATTTTACTCGTACGTATAATCTAAATAAAGTTTTTACGTTCATTTACATACATATCCAAATGAATTCCATTATCTTTTGAAAATAGAACCATTATTGTTTTTTTTTTTTTTTTTGTTCAATTATATGAATAATATTATATAAATATTAAAGAAAAATATGAATGTGTTGAGTGACAAGGGAATTGAACGTAAAAAAATCAAAATGTTTCCTTAAGTATTAACCTGATAAAAAAAAATCTGGTGTGAATGGTCGCACTGCACACAACTTTCGAATACCGAAGGTAAATCACACCAGATTTTTCGTGTCGAGATATATTTAGTTTCCGACAGTACGGTACATTTGAATTCAATTTTTTTTTTTTTTCTAAACATTCGCACTTTTTTCTCATTCACACTCACACTCACACATTCATACAGTCTTTTCGGCAACTTAGGCCATTTAAGACTTTTAGACGATAACCGTTGTAATTAAGATATCAATTTGGGGTTCAGGCATTTCTATTTAAGCCATCTGGTATCCAAATGGCTTAAATAAAATCATCGGACTGCCTGGGATCCGAACCCGTGACGTTTGGTATAGGAGGTAGGCACGCTACCTACTACGCCAGACCCGGGGGCTGAATTCAATTTATAAACGGGGGAAAATATTTATATTTTGTTACCATGGCAACAATTTCTCCTATCTTTTCTACGGAGTTCAAGAGTAAAGTGGTCTTTATAAGACAGGGGCGTATTTATGGGGGGGGGGCCGAGGGGCCCGGCCCCCCCCCCCCGAAATTTCCCAAACACATACATATATAGTGATATACAGACATCAGCGCAACAAATTTTTCCGCAGGATGGACAACTTTGGTTCCGCAATAGAAAAAATGGTCCGCAAAAAATTTCGTTTGAAAAAAAATATAGTTTCTTAAAAAAAAAATTTTCCGCAAAAAAATTTTCGAGTTCGGGCCCCCCCGAAAAAAATTTCTATATACGCTCCTGTTATAAGATTTCAATGGGAAAATGAGAATATACATTTTAAAAAGAATCTAAAAAATAATTGATTTTTGAATTTTAATCAAAATCGTCGGAGCGATTTTTGAGAAAATCGAAAAAAATACTGAAAAAGTACATCATTAAAGTACTAGTACTTTTTGGTCAATTTTGATTAAAAGCTTATTTTCACACCATAGGGAGGTGTCTAAATTAAATATAAAATTATTAGGAGAATTTTTAATTATAGACCACATTTGAATGATTTAATAATAATATTTTCTAGCATATATATTTATTTATTTATTTATTTATTTACAACGATGATCCCATACAGACATACTGTCCAGTTACATGGGATCGCAAAACATACAAAAACACATATATATTAATATATATATATATGTATATATATATCAAATACAAAGAAAAATACATAGGAAATATAAAATATGCATAATACATATGTATTCACACACTCATCATAAAAGCTTACATATTAGTCTCTCTCACTGCATACTCAGAAATCATTTTAAAAATGGGAGATCTTTCCCCCATTCTTGTCCTACTAGATCTGAGATAGAAGAGTGACCCCGACCTCAGAGCGAACGCTGGGACTCTGAAGCCTATTTTAGCTAGCAATTCGCTACAATCCCAGCGGTCGCCCAAAAGGTCGCACAAGTTCTTATAAATGGAGTCACTCCTCCTCTCAGATAAACTATTAATCTCGAACATTTCGAGAAGTTGTTCATAAGGGACATGCACAGCAGGAAGGCCAAACTTCACAAAAAATAAGTATTTAAGAAAAACTTTCTGCACTCTCTCAATCATACCGATTTGAGCGGCAAAGATAGGATCCCAAATCAAGGGAACAAACTCTAGTTGAGACCTTATTAAGGAGAAGTACAAAGTTTTCAGGGTTTTCATATTTTTAAAATGTCTACAGTTTCTCTTAACCAGTCCCAGCATCCTGTAGGCTTTATTTACAATTGCTTCAATATGACCCAAAAATGAGAGACCTGAATCAAAAACAACCCCAAGATCATTCACCGAGTCCACCCTTCTCACCAGTGAATTTTTAATATAATAATTACAGATGTTAATAGATTTTTTTTTGGTGTAAGAACAGACTACACATTTATCCAAGTTTAGAGGAAGCAAGTTTTCATTACACCACTCATGTATAGAGCTTAGTGCACGATGTAGTTTCGCGCAGTCCTCAGGATCTTCAATTTTACAAAAAATTTTGAGATCATCGGCGTACAAAAGAAATTTGCAGCCATGTATCTTGTATGTTAGATCATTAATATACAAATTAAAGAGTAGTGGACCCAGCTTCGAACCCTGAGGTACCCCAGAATCTGCCACAAACTCAAAAGAGGTTTGATTTTTAAACAAAACATACTGTCTTCTTTGTTGTAAATATGAGTTCAACAAATCACTTATAGGATCACTTATACCATAAAGTTTAAGCTTAGAATAGAGTATTTCATGATTGACAGAGTCAAAAGCTTTGGAAAAGTCAAGGTATATACAATCAACCTGTTGACCGTCATCAAGGCAATTAGTAACATATTCAGTGAAAACAGACAGATTAGTCAACACTGATCTTTTCGGAATGAAACCATGTTGATGCTCCGAAAAATATTTCAAAATATAATGCATGACATGTTTGTAAATAATGGTTTCAAAAACTTTTGCAAAGGGAGACAGAAGTGCGATTGGCCTATAGTTGGACACTACACTCCTGTTCCCCTTTTTATAAACAGGAATTATTGCAGTCAGTTTCCAAAGATCAGGGAAGATTCTAGATTTTAAAGACAGGTTAAACAGATAACACAGAGGCAAAAGAAAAAGATCACAACACCCTTTAACCACATAGGAAGGAATCCCATCGTGACCTACAGATTTTTTAGATTTTAAATCTAATATTGCAGATTTTATATCAAACATAGAAATTTCCCTTAAGTTTAATACATTATAAAAATCTTTGAAATTTCCAATACAAGAATTGAATAGCCGACCATTATTATTATTATTATATACAGAGCGAAAGTGATTAGCAAAACCATCACAAATCATTTTAGTATTTGTGGTGTCCACATCATTGATTATAAAGTGGTCACACTTTGAATGTGAAGATTTTTTGCTATTTATAAAACTCCAAAATGATTTAGGATTTGAGTTTAAATTTTGTTCAATTTTCCTAATATATTTCACATATAAAGATTTATTCATGATATGAACTTCCCTTCTTAGTCTCTCAAAAGCTAGCCTATCAGCAGTTCTACCCCTTTTTCTGAATTTTTTCCTCAATTTAGATTTTTTTTTAATTTTATTAATTAATGCTTGGTTGTACCAACTAGGATAAGTTGAACTGAACATTTTCCTGACTGGAAAACATTGCTCCAATAAATTATGTACAAGAGCATAAAATATATCCACTGCTCTATTAACATCCTTTTCAGCATACAAAACAGTCCAATCAATAACAGACAGAAATCTATAAAACAGTTCGAAGTTACCTTTTTTAAAATTAAAACTTAGATTTTTAGGGTTTGACCAATGAAAAATTCTTTTGTTGTTATTAACTGAATTTAAATTACAGAGTTCAATAGTAAGTGGCGGATGAAAGGTATCAATCCTCGACAGGGGAGATGTACTCTCTTCCACACATACATCTCTCGAATTACACAATACCAGATCAAGTGTTTTTCCACATTTATTCACTACGTTGTTCAGCGAGAAAAGTCCATTATATTCCATAAATAATTTCAATCTTGAACATCGGCCACAGGAAGAAGAATCAGCAACTCCATAGAAGTCGAGATTGAAATCACCAGCAATAATAATTTTTGAGGCATCCTCGAAGTTGAAGAGTTCAAAGTTGTTGTAAAATTTCTCATACTCCTCAATAGGAGAATTTGGACGAAGATAAACTGCACAAATGTAGATTATAGATCCCTTATTATCATTTAACTTGACCCATACTGAGTTGGCACACTCCAGTGGTGTTATTCTCTGAACGAAGTAGCTCCAACCAGACGAATTTACCGCTATCAGAACTCCTCCACCCCTCTCTCTACCAGAAATAAGAGGATCACGATCATTTCTGTAGACTGTATATGTTTCAGGAAATATTTCGGAATTTCGAAAGTTTTGATTTAGCCAAGTTTCAGACAAGCAGACTATTCTAGGATATTCTTCATGGCATCTTAATAGAAATTCTTCACATTTGGTACGGAGTCCTCTCACGTTCTGATAATAAATTAGCAGACTGCTCCCCCCTGATTTATCTCGTTTTTTGGTTCAGAAGATTTCACCTTCCCTAAAAAGGGTTTAATAAGAATACCCTCCGGCCATACATCCTCATGATGAGCCTTATTGAAATCGCTTGAGTCAATCAGAAGATGGAAAGATGCATAGGTCAGATATTTCGTTTTAAGTTTAGTTATTTTAACAGTTTTAAGTTTTAAATCATTTAACAGGAAACTCTCCAAGTCCTGCGCTGTGGTAGAAGGATCCAATCTAGACACGAATAACTCCTTTTTAGGTGCCGTTCTACTTGCTACCTTCAATGCATCAGACCTCTTGCTACCATGGAGAGGAGGAACAGCTCTGGATTTCCGCTTACTAGTAACAAGAGTAAAGTCATCAGATGCAACATGAATCTGACCATGGGGATCAGCATTCGCGATCATCTCACCCTGAGAAGAAGTTGATGCAAGCTCAGCTTTGTTAATAGTACTCCTTAGAGGATCAGGCACCTTTTCATTACTTAAATGTATATAAGGATCTCGAGTTTTCGCGCCATTTCCAGATGCCTGTTTCGCCAACACAGCAGTGCCAGATGGCAAGGCACATTTTATTTCATTTAATTCTCTTTTTAACTCATTATTATCAGATCTTAATATTTTGACTTCGCTATATAATGTCTTGACGAGATTGAGTATTTCAAGCATATAAATGTTATTTTGAGAGTTGTTGGTGTCATTAACGATGGACATGTTGAGAGGAGAACTCTGATCACCGTCATCCAAATTAGTGCAATCTTTACATTTAAATGTTAATCCATGCTTGCTTGAATCATCGGTTCTCAAAAGAATGTCCCTATCAGACAAGTAAGACTCAGTAAATTGCTTTACACAGGCAAGATGAATGTTTTTATCACAATAACCAGAACAGTGCAGGAAAGATTGAAAGTTCCACAGTTTCAAATTGCATAGATGACACAAACGATTCATGATAAGAAATCAAATAAAAAAAACAAAAAAAACACAATGCCAAACAACCGACCAGGAAACAGGAATAATTAAAAAAAACACATATATATATACAAAAATATATACATATATCTTCACGCTCCAGAGGCCTAACAGGGCGACTTAGGATCAACGGAAGGCCCTGAGTTGGGAAATGGTTTGAGAGGCCGATATTCAAAACTTATACAAAAAAATAAAAATAAAAAAATAATTCAGTTTTAAATAAAATTTAGTTAGAATAAAATTTGCCTCAGTTAAAATAAATATTAATCCTTTTCAATATTTCTATTTTTATTAACATATAAAAATTCAAAGAAAATTAAAAATTTCCCTTTTTATAAAAAAAAGGGCTTTAAAAGGATAGTTGAGTCAAATTTAAGAGTCTCACGTGGTAGAAGGTCACAAGATGAATCCAGCAACAAAAAAATATCTTCCAGAAATCAAAAACTTCATCAGAAAAAGCCCAAAGAACGGGAGCAGCACACAGACACAACCAAAAGATTATCTCTTTACTTTATTAAAATCAAATTCAGGAAACTTATTGTAACATCATGCTTTTTATGTAAACACTTTTTTTTTTTTTTTTTTTTTTAAAAAACATTCACACTTTTTTCTCATTCACACTCACACTCACACACACATTCATACAGTCTTTTCGGCAACTGAGGCCATATAAGACTTTTTACGATATCCGTTATTAATAAATATACATATATGGGGTCCAGGCATTCTTATTTAAGCCATTTGGTATCCAATTGGCTTAAATAAAATCATCGGACTGCCTGGGGTCCGAACCCGCGACGTTTGGTATATGAGGTTAGCACGCTAACCTCTACGCCATGCCCCGAGGGCTATGTAAACACTTGCTTTGATAATTGTGACTAACTTCATGGAAATGAATGAAAAATGGCGGGAAAATTCGAATCTAACTTCACAGAAATGCCGACAGATGGCGCTGACGTCGCTGTATATAAAAAGGCACGTAACGGGCTTGTTTACTTGAGTCGGAGCAAGTGCACAGTACTTGATAACGGCCGCAGAATAAGCAGTCGAAACGTTGTACAGTATTTATAAATATTTAATACAAAAATGAGGTCTATAATTAAAAATTCTCCTAATAATAATAATATTTCAAAAACACAAAAGCTTTAATAAACACATTCGTGTTAAATATAAAATTTCAACCTCCAAGTAGTTAGTGACCTTGTAACAGCAAGTTAAATAAAGGCATTTAAGGAGTGGTTGGTGTTGTTGGTGTAATATATAATTAATTTTCTATGTAGTTGAAAAGAATCTTCTCTCTTGAATTGATTTTGCTAATTAATCGGATAGAATGAATTCACAGTTTTTTTTTTTTTTTGTTTTTGCATTTCCTCTTCAAATAGATGCACAATTAAATGTACATCAATTTCTTCTTTTTGCCTGGAGTTGAATTTCAAATAAATATTATTTCCCTCTCTCTCTCTCTCTAACGCATTAACGTTGCTTTTGTCATTAATTAATTAATTTAATGTCCGTTCCACAACTGAATTACCCAAACAAAAAAAAAAGTACTCTGATACTTTGAATTCAAAGAAAAATACATAATCGGGAAAGGGAATAAATTAATCATGATATTTTGCAATTGTTATTATTATATAGGCCGAGATTTTGACGGAAATACACGTTTTAGAGTATACTGAAAAGCAGGGCCTTTACAATTGTCTGTCTTTATGTCGCTGTGTGTGTTAAATTTAAAGTAAGAAATAAAAGAGCTAGGAGGTTGAAATTCTATATGTACGTTAGGCACCCCTCTATCACGTGACACAAAGCTTTTAATCAAAATCGGCCAAAGAGTACTAGTACTTTACTGATGCACTTTTTCAGTTTTTTTTCGATTTTCTCAAAATTCGCTCTAACGATTTTGATTAAAATTCAAAAATCAAATATTTTTTAGATGCTCTTTAAAATGTATATTCTCATTTTGCCGTTGAAATCTTGTGAAGACCACTTTACTCTTGTACCCCATAGAAAATGTAGGAGAAATGGTTGCCATGGTAACAAAATATAAATATTTTCCCATACTTATAAATTTTACATTCCCCCGGGTTTGGCGTAGTAAGTAGCGCGCCTACCTCCTATACCAAACGTCGCACAGTGGGCTGAAATAGGAAAAAAGCGGCCATAATTCGAAAAAATGAACTTCAAAATATAAAAACAACGTTTTGCACACTAATAATAGACTATATGTGGACCTCAGGACAATAATTCATTTTTTTTTTTACCCAACCCAAACCCGAGTTATAGAGCGCCAAAGTGGGCAAGAAAACTTAGTAACTTTTCTTTGCGTTTTAAGTCGATATTCAGAAATTTTTTTCATGTATTAATATTAATCCAATTTTAATGAATTTTTTTTGAATCATAGATAAATTAATCTTCTTTCTGAATATATTTTTGTTTTTCTTGTATTACAGTTATTTTATTTTTAAATAAATTTTTTTTGTAAGTAAAAAAAAAGCAATATAAATTTTTTTCAATTTCAAAAAAGTATATGGGCATCCTCTTGCCTTCTAACAAACTCAATAGATTCTGAAACTAGAATACATGTAGAACATAATTGCATCGAAACTTTTTGCCCGATTTTGCCCGAAAAATTTTTATTAATTTTTTTATAATTAAATCGGCAGAAAAACAAATGATTTCCCTCAAACCAAATGAACTTCTCTCTGCTTTACAGATAATATTGAAACGTGACAAAGGGCTGATGGACAAAATAAAATCAGGCTATTATTAGAATGACCATAAAATTTGAAGGGGGGCCTCAAATTTTGTAATCTTTTGAAAAAATAATCTATTAAAAGGGAATATTCAATATTTGAAAATTTCATTTTTTCTTGTTCATATTCTTATTAATATTATTGAAATAACTATAATATTTTTATATACAAGTGGTAAAGCCCCCCTGGACCCCCTTACATGCCTTCAGCGAGCAAATGCATCAAATTTATTCTTGCTCACTGTTTGGAAATTTTGCAATTGCTCGCTTTCGGGGCAAAATTTTAAAGTTTTAAATTTCCCTCACTGAATCCACTTCCTTTGTCTCTGGCCAATCAGCGAGAGACAGTGGTAAACAGGAACATAAAACAGAAGTTAGTGGCTAGAATATAGTAATTTATTTTTTAGCAAATAATTCTTATTTAAGTATAATGACAGAGACATAGAAGCCGACTCCAAGGGGCCCAAGGGGCTCGACCCCCCTCCCCCCTCCCCCCCCCTCCCCCCCTCCCCCAATGTTGAGGGAAGAGAAAATAGTCATCTTTGTAATCAGCAATCCATTAAAATGTATATAAAGACGTATTGCTTATATAAGCTTATATAAAAAAAAAAAAAAATTTGACCCTTTGAGTAAGGGTTAGTTTACCCCCTTGCATGTTTTTTTTTTTTTAAATAGATGACATCTTTGGAATCAGTATCCATTAAAATGTATATAAAGACATATTGCTTGTGATTACCAAAAAAAAAAAAATATTTTTTGCTTCCTTCATTAAGGGGTAGTTCACCCCATCTATATATTTTGTAAAAATAAATGACATTTTCGTAACGAGTGACCTTTAAAATGTATATAAAGACGTATTGCTTGTAATTATCAAAGCAACATTTTTTTGACACCTTGAGTAAGGGGTAGTTCACCCCATGTATGTTTTTAGTAAAAATAGATGACATCTTTGGAATCAGCATCCAATAAAATGTATATAAAGACGTATTGCTTGTAATTATCAAAAAAACATTTTTTTTTACTCCCTTCAGTAAGGGGTAGTTCACCCCATGTATGTTTTTTGTAAAAATAAATGTCATTTTTGTAAAACGCATATTTTTTTTGATTTTTTGACATATGTTTTTCTTTATATTTCACACATCATAATTTTTTTTTCAACTTTGTCAAGGGGTAATTTCAACCCCATTTGGCAAAATATGAAAATATTGAAGGGTATAGAAGAACATATGATTATGTATGTATAGTTTTAATTTTGTAAAAATCCGCCCAAAAAAAGATAATTATGGCCGCTTTTTTTCGATTTCAGCCCACTGTGCGTCGCGGGTTCGGACCCAGGCAGTCCGATGATTTTATTTAAGCCATTTGGATACCAGATGGCTTAAATAGAAATGCCTGACCCCACAATAGATATATTCTCTACAACGGTTATCGTCAAACTCTTATATGGCCTAAGTTGCCGAAAAGACTGTATGAATGTGTGTGTGAATGCGAGTGTGAATGAGAAAAAAGTGTGAATGTTTTTTAAGATAAAAAAAAAAAAAAAAATTTTACATCTTGTATTCTAATATATCGGCAGAAACTAAATATATATCGACACGAAAAATCTGGTGTGACAAGCACAGAACACAACTTTCGATTGCCGAAGGTAAGAGAAGTTGTGTGCTGTGCGCCAGTCACACCAGATTTTTTAGATCTCACAAGTCAGATGTTAAACCCTTTGATGGAGCTAAAACTTGCATTTTCTTGTTCCATCTTGATAGACAAAATTGAATTTTTTTTTTTAGGTTCAGATAAAATATTTGAAAGTTGCATATTCAATAATAAATCAGAGAGATAATGAAAATAAACGGAATTTTGGACATGGTGTTTGATAAAGTACATTTAATATAGTAACATAATGACACTCAACATAATTTTTTATTATGACAAAAAACTCAAATTTATTTATTTTTTTTTTAATTTAAAACCCTTTTATTTTTTTAAAGAGTTTAGGAATTTTGATTTTTTTTTATAAATCAACCGACAGACGACTTCCGGGGGAGAGGGGGTGGAGGACTGGAAAAATTTTTGAAAATTAGCCACTGAAATCTGCGTTTTTAGCTATCCTGTGAGTTGAAAAATGAAAAATATTACGAAAGTATGTTTAATTTATATCTAACCAACCTAATAAAAACCTCTGTTAAATTTTTATTAATAATTTGAAAACCTACCACCTAAATTTCAACCAAGAGTGCGGAGAAACGAACAACATCTTGAATTGAAGATTAAATTCTACCGGCCCAGCATCTGTAAATTTTAAGCTTAATTTATAAGCGTGTGGTACATCGTGGAGTAAAATTCCCCAATTTGCCCACGATTTCGGTTCATATCAGTAAAATCCAGACATTTCTCAAATCCGGATGCCAAACTGGACACATGTTCCGAATCCGGGCTGTCCGGACGTCTGGTAACCCTAAGTATTGGCGTATTCATATTTAGCGTCAGTACAAACAAGGGCCAACATTGACGCCAAGAATATTTTTGTGCCTGTGCTTTCGAACTCGTATTTGTTCATTCTGAAAACTCTTCATCCTCTGCCCTTGAATAGTGTGTGAAATTCTCCCTTTTTTTTTTTTTTTTTTTGCTGTGAGTTCATGAAATGGACAGAAACCCGGGAAACACTAGCCGCGTCGCTCGCCTCCAGCTGGCTCAGGCCCGCCTGCGGCGGACCCTCGCCTTTTCTTCTTAATTAAGGAAAGAAAATTATTATTATTCCATTCCAATTCAGTGCCTGCTTGAGGATTTGTTTACATTCATGGAATACACAAATGTAAAGAATACATAAATATTTCTCTATACATTTCCTTTGGGAGAAATCGTAACTTTAAGAATTAATAACTCAAAAAGTTATAGGAATTTCGGGATGAAAATAATTTTCCTGTAATCCCGAGAAGGTCATCTTTATGTATAAAAAATTTCATTTCAAAATTCCAACGGGAAGTTGCCTAAATAGAGCGTGACAGACGGACAGACAGACAGACGGACATTAATGAATTATATATATAGATTTTAAATACCACTTTTTGTATCACTTGAAAACTATAGGAAATTCAAAAAAAAAGGCCACGCGAACCCGCGCCATAATCAACTTGGCCCTGGCGTACGCGTTTAGTACTTAAAAATTTTAAATTTGCCTCTCCGACTCCGCCCTCTCTGAATTTCGCCAATCAGCGCTATCCCTGAGGCATCCCTGAGGCCTGTTTGGTGGGTTAAAACATCGGACACCGGTTTAAGGGCTTTATATATAAGTATGATTCTTGTTTTATACCAATAGTAAACGGGGAGGTTCCACACGTTGTTTCTTTGGGTCCACCCACCCGAGATTCCGCCGTGCTTGTTATTGCTTCACTGCAAAGATCTCATTGAGCTCCTTAATCGGATTAGTGAGATTTAAAGAAATTGAATTAAAATACTGAATTTAGAATTTTAATCGATAACTCCCACAATTAAAAAGTCTCTATCCATCATATAAATAGAAGAATTAAAAAAGATTTCCTTAATATAAAATAAATTGAAATATCAATGGATCTTCCGTCCTGTGTCTAGGGATACGGTATCGAAAAAAAGTATCGATACCTGTACTTGGTATCGTATCGAAAGGAAAGTATCGATACCAGTAGGTATCGAGTATTTTTTTAAGTATGAGTATTTTTCCTCTTTTTTTTAATTTTTTTCGGCATCTTACGCTCCTAACGTCGTTCAAAGGGCCCAACGGAAGATCAATGGGGTATACTGGTATGCCATTTTCCCAAAGTAATGAGCACCAGG
>JAKCPI010001687.1:0-30363 GCA_023213315.1 Euborellia annulipes | reverse complement strand
ATGTTTAGTTTCCGTCAGTACAGTACATTCGAATTTCAAGATGTAAAATTTATAAGTATGGGAAAATATTTATATTTTGTTACCATGGCAACCATTTCTCCTATCTTCCCTATGAAATACAAGAGTAAAGTGTGCTTTCAGAAGATTTCAATGGCGAAATGAGAATATACATTTTAAAGGAGCATCTAAAAAATAATTGATTTTTGAATTTTAATCAAAATTGTTGTAGCGAATTTTGAGAAAATCGAAAAAAAAACTGAAAAAGTGCATCAGTATACTAACTACTAGTACTCTTTGGCCGATTTCGTTCAAAAGTTTCGGGTACGTCCCTTGGGGGTGCCTAAGTTAAATATAAAATTTCAACCTCGTAGCTCTTTTCGTTCTTGAGATATTTTGTTCACAGACAGACAGACCATGTCGCGAAAACCACATTTTTCAAACGAGGGGATTTCAAAACGTGTATATTCATCAAAATCTCGACATCGAATTTTTGACAATACTTTCTCTCTTTTTATATTAACATATAGAGAAAGTAGTTGATTTATGGTAGCCTATTTTTTTTTTTTTTGGGGGGGGGGGGGGGGGGGGGGGGGGGTTGGGGGGAATATAAAAATTAATGATTAATTTCTTTTTTTTCTAAATCTGTATCTCTTTCTGAATATTCAGTGCAAATTTCAGCTTCATATGTTAAAAACAAAGGGAGTTATGATTTATTTTCTAAAAAAATATCACTTCAACTAGTCTTAAAGAGGCTTCCCAAGCTCATTTTTTCCAACTTTAAAAGGCATCAAGTCAAAGAAGAAGAGTTAACAAAAAAACTAATGAACAAAACCAAGAAAAATGAAAATAAGTCGAGAGAAAAACAC
Organism: Euborellia annulipes; assembly: GCA_023213315.1. Lineage (NCBI taxonomy): Eukaryota > Metazoa > Arthropoda > Insecta > Dermaptera > Anisolabididae > Euborellia > Euborellia annulipes. Next base: position 29,497 of record JAKCPI010001687.1, on the reverse strand, counting down.
TTGGGGGCTTAAAAATATTAACTCACACTGCACCTAAAAAAATTAAATTAAACATTACCTTAATAAAATTAAATTATCACTAAGTTTAGATATATGAATTTTCAAAAAATTCACAACACAAAAAAATCCCATTCCTCTGGGTGCCTACAATTAAACAAGAATTATTGGCTTAAATAAGAATGCCTGAACCTCAATATATATATTTTCATATTAACGGTTATCGTTAAAAGTCTTAAATGGCCTAAGTTGCCGAAAAGACTGTGTGCATGTGTGTGTGAATGAGAAAAAAAGTGTGAGTGTTTAATAAAAAAAAAAAACAATCAAGAATTATATAATTATTTAAATAATATAATTGAGTGATTCTGTTGTGTATTGTAAAAAAAAAAAATAAAACAATAAAATAATCATATAAGAAAACGCATTTTGCTGTTCTAATATTAACCCTGGAAGTTATCATAATTATGCTTAATATTTATAAATATTCAAAAAATCCCATTTTCCTGGGTGCCTAATATTTCATCAACAAATAATCATAGACGATAGATAGATATATAAATTTATATGATGAAGAAATGAATTGGTTTAAATTAAAACAATGGCAGAAAAGTTAGTTTCAAATGAATGAGTCTCTTTAATGAAAAAAAACAAATAGGCTATTAATTAAATAATAAAATAAGATTGATTATAAAATAAAATATATAGGCCTACCAGTAAATTTAAAAAAAAATTGTTTGAAAGCTCTCATGATAAAATCATTAGAATCCTCAAAATATTATACAGTATTTAGTAAATTAAATTATTAATATGATGAGTCAGTTTATCATTTCCCACATTTTAACAATTCCCTAGATAAAAAAATTTGTTAATTCAAAAAAATGATTGGTTTCGGTGAAGGTGTGTTTGTATGTTTATGGCCCTAAATTATATTAAAAATATATATGATCGTAAATCCATGGCATAATAAATCAGGAATTATATAATTTTAAATTTGTACTAATTATTTAAATAAAGTAATTAAGGAATTCTGTTGTGTATTGTATGGAATGAATGTGTCTACGGATGCTGTCAAAAATAACCTTATTAATAATTAAATCTACCAATATATTTTATTAAACTATTAATATTTATTAATTTATAAATGCTACTCACACATTTGAGAAGAAAATTTCGATGAGAATATTGAAGGCAAGGAGAGAACACAACACAAAACAAATTAAACGTCAAGACACACACAAGACCAATTTCAACTTGAAGCAACGAGTATAGAAAAAGAGCAAAAGAGTATCTATGAAGGCAAAGAGTTTAGAAAAGAGAAAAGAAGCTACATGAAGATAATAACTTTTGATCAGGAATTTTAATATTAATAAAATTTAATTAAATAATTATAATATCAATATTAATCTGCACTCAATCAATATTAATAATAAATAATAACAAAAATTAAATATAAAAATATATTTTTGAGGAATAGAATAAAATAATTTAATCTATCAAAACATACTCCTATAATACAGTATATAGCCTATAATGCATATATGTATAGGAGGTGTAATTTAAATAGAAAAAAAAAAATATTTTCGGCCCAGAGCATGTAAAGTATTTTCAGCTCAAGAAGAGAAAAATATAAAATGTAATTTTTATATTTTTATTAAGATCTTTTTCGGTATCTATGGCCATTTAGATCCCATCTCTAAATTGATTGTTAGCCAATTAAATTTAAATAAATTTTTGTAGCATGGGCAAAAAAAATTTTCACATTTTTTATTCAAAGTATTTTATTAAACAGTCATTTTCTAGGGTAAGACACCTATAGCAGTACACGCAAGCAATATTATTATTATATCACAGGAAAATGGATATTAAGTTCAAAAACTGTGTTAATTGAATGCAAATATTTGCCTGCCTTGTGGAGATCAATCAATGATGGCGAGCTTTCAACGATTATTAAAGTTATCTTTTAAATATGAACAGAGTTATTAATTTTTAATGTTTTAAGAGCCGTTGATAAGAGGTGAACGTCTAAATGAATAACATTTGTGCTAATTAGACACCCCGTATATAAGGAAGGAAGGAAGACCGGTGGCTGCTTGCTTGTTGGCATGCATTAATAGAGCGGTAACGGGATAAAAACACGCAATCCACGGAAAAGAGGTTCCAGATCGTTTTTTTTTTTTGCTTGTTTTATTTAATTCTAGTATTGGGGGGAAATTGGAGCTAGACATTTTTGCCACCAATAAAAGATATCCTTGAATAAAAATAAAACTTGTTTCGGTTTTTTGTTTGCGAATAATTATTTCAACACGTGAGTTCGTAAAACACGGTGGATTTTCACGCCTTTTCTCAAATACTAGTGGACCAGTAGCGTATATAGAAATTCTTTTCGGTGGGGGGGGGGGGGGCCGAACCCAAATTAGGGACACAAAATCTTTTCCGCCCTTAAAAATTTTTTTTTTTTGTTTACAAATATTACAATGAGACAACAAAATCAGCGAGCCTGCATTTTTTTTTTTTTTTTTTTTTTTAATTCCCCTTTTTCGGCTGCATAGGCCATTAGGGTTTTAATTTAACATATATATTATTAATTTATAATACCGATGGCTACCGGGGGGGACGTTCTACACGCTGATTTCTGGGGGTCACCAATCCCAGATTTCGCCGTGCTTGGCATTGCTTAACAGCAACGATTGTGGTGACTCTTGCTCTACTCCGTTGCCAGGCCCCCCGGCGAGCCTGCATTTATTAATAATCGAGTTATCTCAACTAAAATCGATCTGTATCACATTTTAGAGTTGATAAATGTAACGGACAAAGAAAACTAATCCATAAAAAGTAAGTAATATTTAATTTCTTAAAGGTTCATATTGTCCTCTTATTATTTCAAAACTTGCTTTTTTTATATATCTAGACAAATTGACTTTTCGACACTTTTTTGATGGATATTTATTACTGAAAAAGTCATCTAAATCGTGCATTCTTAATTCACGCCAATTTAATCCAATATTTTGTAAACAATGATCAACTTTATATAGATGTAAATGGATATAAACAAGCGGGGTTAGAGGGTGGTGCAGGTGGTAAAACACCGGGGTTTCAATAGACAGACCCGGGTTCGGGTCTATAAAGGGCAAATTTTTTTTTTTATTTCCTCTCTTAATTGTAAATTTCTTCACTTGCTGATAATGAGTGATTGAATGAGTGATTATCTCTAATGAATGATGGTTGAATTTAAATCTTCCCGCTTTTTTTTTCTAGCCCTAACGACACATTTATATAAACTTGACAGTAGATGGTACTGGTGTTGTTATGAGACGGCCATCTTGATTCTGATTTTGTGATTATATGGGCGTGGACGAAACGTTGTATTATATTTAACACAAAAAACCCGAAATCAAATAATTTTATTTAAAAAATTGCACATTTTTTTTTCTTTAGTGAGTTGAGAATAAGATAGAAACATTAATATCTCACAAGTCAGTGGAAATAGAAAGAAAGAATTTTGTAGATAAGAAGAATTATTAACTTTATATAGATGTAAATAGATATAAACAAGAGGGGTTAGAGGTTGGTGCAGGTGGTAAAACACCGGGATTTCAATAGACAGACCCGGGTTCGAGTTTATAAAGGGTAAAATTTTTTTCATTCTAAATTAATTAATTGATTTAGAAATTGTCTTGGTATATTGAAATAATATAAAATTAAAACAATCTTTTGACTAAAAAAATTTGATATTTTACAATATTTTTACTAATTCAAATTTTGGGGGCCCCATATTCGACGGGTCCCTAGGCGCGCCCCTAGTGCGCCTTGCTTATGATCCGCCACTGATGCCAATATTTAGTTTCATATAGTACAAACATTATGCATCATTCAAATTATATAAACCAGAACTGATTAATTTAAAGCGCCTTAGTGCCAATCCTGGAACGAAACTTCATGATAGCGTAAATTATATTTCTTTTATTTTTCTGACTGGCACTAATCTACTTATCAATGAAAAGAAACAAAATCTATTTAATAAATTTAAAACCCTCAAAAAAGCGAGATGCAGCTTTTTGTTTTTACTAGCCGCGTCGCCCGCCTTCGGCGGGCTTCGCGCCTAGCCGGGGGCTTCACCCTCCTGGACCCCCCCTCCAGCTGGCTCGGGCCTGCCTGCGGCGGACCCTCGCCTTTTCTTAATTATGAGAACCCGTGGCGCCCGTCTTTGCATCTATACAGGGGGGCTTTGGCCCCTGGACCCCCGCCATCTGGCTCGGGCCCGCCTGCGGCGGACCCTCGCCTTTTCTTAATTATGAGAACCCGTGGCGCTCGCCTTTGCATCTATACAGGGGGCTTCGCCCCCCTGGACCCCGCCATCTGGTTCGGGCCCGCCTGCGGCGGACCCTCGCCTTTTCTTAATTATGAGAACCCGAGGCGCCCGCCTTTGCATCTAGACAGGGGGGCTTCGCCCCTGGACCCCCGCCAGCTGGCTCGGGCCCGCCTGCGGCGGACCCTCGCCTTTGCTTCTTACTAATGAAAAGAAAAGAATTACTACCTATTCCAATCCAGAGCCTGCTTGAGGATTTGTTTACATTCATGGAATACACAAATGAAAAGAATACATAAATATTTCTCTATACATTTCCTATGGGAGAAATCGTAACTTTAAAAATTAATAACTCAAAAGTTATGGGAATTTCGGGATGAAAATAATTTTCCTGTAATCCCGAGAAGGTCCTCTTTATACAAAAAAAATTTCATTTCAAAATTCCAACGGGAAGTTGCCTAAATAGAGCGTGACAGACAGACAGACAGACAGACGGACATTAGTGAATTATATATATAGATTTGTCTCAATAGACCTATTGTTTGTTATATTATATTCTTTAATTTAATTTCGAATAAATGGCATTTAAAAATATTTTTGAGTTTTTAAACAGAAAAAGAATTTTTTGGAAATTTTATCAGTAAAGACAAAAGAAAAGAGAGAAAGACAAAAGTAAACAGGAAAGAAAGATTATAGAAATGTCAATAAACTGATAATATTTTACTAAATTCATTGATATGCCACTGTTTCTTATTATTAATCAATTTGGGCACCGATTCAATTAAAAGTCATTCAATTCTAAATAAAAAAAATAGACAAATCCCCAAAGAGATTGTATGGTTAGTTTATTAATTATGAATTTTTTTTTCTATGAGCCGTTAAACACATACAAGACATTTTCAAAAATTTTTTTTTTGGCCTTAATCAATTAGGGCACCGATTCAATTAAAAGCCATTCAATTCTAGAATAATTAAAGAAATAATAGACAAATCCCCAAAAAAGATTCTATGTCTAGTTATTTAATTATCAACATTTAAAAAAAAAATTAACCTATAAGCCGATAAACACATACAAGACATTTTCAAAATTTTTTTTGGCCTTAAAAGAGGCTGCGATTGCAAATTCAATTCAAAAGGCACTCTGGGTAGGAAAATGTGGGAATAATTCTACGCCCCTCTTCCCCTCCCTCCCCAAGCAATCAGGGTAAATTTTTTTTATATTTAAATGATGAAACAACAAGTGTTTAGGCTTATAAAAAAAACACTTTTCAACCTGGAAATTAAGTTTTCGTATTGTAGAAATAAAGTTATCAATTATCCCGGAAAGGGTCAAAAAGTTCATTTTTCTCTAAATTATTCAATTTCATTAACAATTTTAAATTTATGTGAAAACCACATTTACTACAAGCTTCCTATCCTTGCCCCCCATTAGAATAAAACTCAATAATTCATATTGAGCTCAATAATAAATTTCCTCTTATATTTATAGATGTGCGTGTTCAGACTTTTTTTTTCTTAGTAAATACAATATGTTAATATGACAGCTAAAGGACAGAAATTACTTAAAGTACAAATTCTTAAGATTCATAATTGATGAGAAAAAAATAAAATAAAAACGAATTCCAATTTAGCGTCGAAGATTCACTTATATTTTAAAACAAATGATTTTATTCGCTTTGTCTATTTGATGATAAACATCGATAAAAAAAAATATATAATCTTTAAGAACTTGAATTATGATAAAAGAATTTTACAAGATAAGATACCTCCTCGGGATTTGACAATGCCAGCCAGCTACAAGAGGCTGTTAGTGTGTTTTGAAAACACACTTTCGGTACAAACATAGACAGTGAAGAAGGATTATTAAATTCCTGGATACATTTCTGGGCCTCTTAAGGCTGGTGTAGCGGACTTGGGTATCAGCTTCCACAAAGAAGACCCGGGTTCAAATCCTGGGCTTGAGGAATTTTTTCATTAAATAAAAATATTTAAATTTGATGAAGCTCAGGAACCTTCTTTACAATTTCCAAGAGGATTCGGACCAGTAGGTTCAATTAAAGTCAAAAAGTTTTCTAAAACAAAACTTTATTTGAACCCCACGAATTTAATCTCGAAAATGTAAAAATCCTCGGTTTTGAACAAGATGACCCGAGAAGAAAATTCAAGGAGTAAAAAATAAAAGAATGGATGCAGTCCAATAATTATATTAAGAGTAAAGCTAACTCGTAGTTTATTTCTTGGACAGGTTTAACGGATGGTATGTATATATAATCAAAAAATCTGGTGTGACTGGCGCACAGCACACAACTTTCTCTTACCTTCGGTAATCGAAAGTTGTGTACTGTGCTTGTCACACCAGATTTTTTGTGTCGACATGTATTTAGTTCCCGACAGTAGGGTACATTCGATTTTCAAGATGTAAAATTTATAAGTATGGCAAAATATTTATATTTGTTACCAAGGCAACCATTTCTTCTATCTTTTCTATGGAGTACAAGAGTAAAGTGGTCTTCAGAAGATTTCAATCACAAAATGAGAATATACATTTTATAGCGAATCTAAAAAATAATTGATTTTTGAATTTAAAAAAAAATCGTTGGAGCAAATTTAGAGAAAATCGAAAAAAACTGAAAAAGTGCATCAGTAAAGTACTAGTACTCTTTGGCCGATTTTGTTCAAAAGCTTCGTGTCACGTCCCATGGGGGGTGCCTAACTTAAATATACAATTTCAACCTCCTAGCTCTTTTCGTTCTTGAGATATTTTGTTCACAGACACACACACAGACACACAGACAGACCATGTCGCGAAAACCACTTTTTTAGATTCAGGGGACCTCAAAACGTGTATATCCGTCAAAATCTCGACATCGAATTTTTGACATGAATCCAATACTTTCTCTCTATATATATATTACATATATACATAGGTAAGAGAAAGTAAAAATGACTCAAGCATGAATTGAGTCAAACAGGTTCTATATATATTGTTAATAAATTGTTAAATAAATAAAAGAAAATTTCAGGTGACTCAGAGTTCGATCGAGGCTAATTGAAATCTCAATAATTTCATATGATGTAATAAATGAAAAATCACTAACGAATCATTTTAGGGAAAAATTATATTTTGAGAGGGAAATTGATTTGCAAAAATTATTGTGAAATAATGTTAAGGAGTTAATAGTAAAAAAAAATTATATATAATCTAATCAAAACCAAAAACTTTAATGTTAATTTTCTCAAATCTCGGTAGCTGGCGCTTGACACACTAATGCGTAACAGGGTTCATATAATAGTCGGTTCTGTGATGATCACAACAGTTTATAATACATAATAATAAGTAGAAATTATTATCTTATAGAAGAGGTCATGTTTGTGGCATCTAAACAATTACGTCACTGTCACACCTTGAAAGAAACAATTTCATTAACATTAACCATCTGGTCTAAAAGTGATGACGTAATAAAAGAAAATAATTTCGGTTGAAGATGATAAAATACTCGAGAGAAAGTGATTTATTTACTTAGTATTTATTTAGTAAAATGCATGGTTTCGTTTCCTATCCGTGACCATGGCCCAATTACCAATTGCTCTGGCCTTGAGGACGGAAAGATCCGCTTTGAATGGGGTTAGGTTACGTCGTCGTCGGAATAAGAGAGAAAATGCTCTTCTCTCATTAACCGGTTGTAGAATAATATCCAGGTTAATTAATAAGCTAATATTCAAATAAAATATGGAGTCAATTAGGAAGTTGAAAAATTAATAAAATAATTTCTAATCACAAGGAGCAAGCACGTATTTTAATAATAATCTTATCTTATACTATTAAACGAGCAATGTATGTTTGTTTGTCTACATATAGGCTAAGCATATCAGTTCTCGAAAATGGCTCTAACGATTTTTTTCAAATTTTAAATATATAAAAAACATATAACCAAGTATTTATTAATTTAAATAATTTTTAAGGATTTTATAATGGTCAAAGCTTAGTGGGCTTGTCTCCTGGCCAATCCCTCCCTCTCTTTACTCAGGACCCACAGATTTAGAATATATCTCTTTATGAATAATTAAATTTTAATTAATGTGCAATTTTGTAAATTTAATTTTTTATATCAATAATTACAATGTATTTAATTTAATAATGTCAACAAGACTAATTAGTAGAAAAATACCTATTATTTAAATTCTATTATTAAACCAAGTATTTATTAATTTAAATAAGCGAAAAATGTAGGTACCGCCGGGATTTGCACCACGGATCTTGTCGATTTACGCTCAACACGCCCTACTGTTGGACCACAGTACGCACTCGCTTATTTAAATTATGATAGATCGCTGATTTCAGTCTACTAGAGAAACGCCGCTCTAATCAAGCGTTCAGATTTCTCCGCTGCTGAGGCGCGATCTAGATGAACGTTTTGAGAAATTAACTCAATTATGCAATTAATAAATAAAGAATTATATATATCATGTGTTGGTCCATGAGGTAATTATGAAAAACATATAACCAAGTATTTATTAATTTAAATAAGCGAAAAATGTAGGTACCGCCGGGATTTGCACCACGGATCTTGTCGATTTACGCTCAACACGCCCTACTGTTGGACCACAGTACGCACTCGCTTATTTAAATTATGATAGATCGCTATTTCAGTCTACTATTATTAAAATACTAATTTTTGATTATTATTAATTAAGCAATGCCAAGCGCGGCGAAATCTGGGATTGGTGACCCCCCTGAAATCAGCGTGTTGAACGTCCCCCGGTAGCCATCGGTATTATAAATTTAATAAAATGTAAAATTAAAACCCTAATGGCCTCTGCAGCCGAAAAAGGGTAATTAAATTTAAAAAAAAAAATTATTATTAATTTTATTCAAAATAATAATTTTTGTCTCCAGGCTGCCAAGGCTTACGCATCGCCTGGCGCCTGGGCAACTCTCATATAACTATAATAATAATAAAGCCATTTATAAGCAACCTTATTTTTACATACAAAATTTACTTAACATTAGTTTTTTTTATATATATATATATATATATACAATTTAGACAATTCTTTTTTTTTTTTGATTTAATAAAATCGTTTCGGAAACTAGGCCCATTGTTGAGCAAAGGCCTCTCCCAGACTTCGCCACCGGTTTCTATCTTCGGCTAGCTGGAACCAATTTTGACCCGCAAAGTTCTTCAGATCTTCGCTCCATCTAAGATGTTGTCGTCCTCTCTTTCTCCTTTTTCCTCTAGGATACCATTCGAAGACGTGCTTGGCCCATCTATCTCCTGACATTCGTCTCAGGTATCCTGCCCACCTCCATTTTAGTTGTTTGACGGAGACGGTTATATTCTTAAATTTTGTTTTTTCTTTTAAGACTGTATTTGGTATACGATCTTTCCTAGATATACCAAGAATTCGTCTCTCTATGGCTCTTTGTGTAACTTCAATCCTGTTTTGGTCGCTTTTTAATAGAGATTAAGTTTGGGATCCATAGTTTAGGCATGGCAATAGGCAGGAATCAAAAATTTTCTTTCTTTTAAAAAATAAAAAAATTCCCTTAGCACTTAAAAAGAAAATTTTTGATTCCTGCCTCATATAACTAACTCATGATCAAAGTTTTCTTATGAGGCACTGTCTCTTCCAATTAATCATCCAGTAATGTTGCTATTCCTCAAAGCTCTCCCTAGATTGTGAGATTTTGGTGTTTTTATTAATATTTCCATTGAGGAGCAAGTTTTCTCGTTACAATTTCTTTCAAATTTTTAATATTTTCCTATTTCTTCTATACAAATTAAATTGCGCCCTTCGAGTTCTAGTACTTTATTGATGTACTTTTTTTTTAGGTTTTTCCAATTTTACAAAAAAAAAAAAAAAAAAAAAAACAACCGAGCTCCGGGTCAACCCGCAACTAATTTTGAAACTGGCAGTAAATAAAAAAAAAAAAAATGAATCTAAATGCACCGTACCGTTCTGCCTGAACTAAAAGTACATATCGTTACAAAAAATCTTTCAAATACGGAAGGTACAAAAAGTTGTTGGCTGTGCGACTAGTCCCACCAGATTTTTTTATTTAATAAAAAGGGAATAAGGCCTTAATATAAAGGAGAGTTAAAGAGGTTTAATAAGAATATATTTGAATTCATTAATTATCCTTGGAATAAGAACGATAATTATAAAAATGCCCCTTTTCTAAAAGTAAAGTGAGATTATAGAATAATTTCTTTAAGAAAACAAAGAGAATCCAAACAGGTTCAGACTCGAAAGAGATAAGAGAGAAGTAAAGACAAATATGTAAAAATATAATTATTAATTATTTTATATTTAAAGAATTCGACTCGTGTTTGACCCACCAACAAATAAACACACATTTGTTAAATGTGTGCGCTTGTGTACATGATAAGAATAAAAAAATAAAATATTTTCAACTCATTTCGTTACAAAAAATCTGTTGTGATAAATACAGTGCCAAACTTTCAAATACTGAAGGTACAAAAAAGTTTTTGGCCGTGCCACTAGTCACACCAGATTTTTCTGTTTGTATTGTGTTTGTGTTTGTTGGACCTAGCCACCGAGGACTGGTGCCTCTAAGCGGGTCGTAATAAATTTATTTATTTATTTATTTATTTTATTTATTTATTTATTTAATATTTGAATTGCTGTATGTTTGTGTCTGATGTGATTTCTTTCAATGATAATATGAAATTAACTAATAAAATAAAATTTGTAAATTATATTAAATAATGAAAAAATTGGTGCAAGCCTGATATAAGAGAGATGCGTGCTAATAATCACACCACAATTTACTTGTAGGGATTATAAAGAAATATTCGCTATCAATATAGAAATTATGAAAAATATTTTTAATATTCTCTGCTTGTTAAAAATATTATTTCAATATTCTTTGGACCTAAATGTGTGCTTGTTGTAATTTTTTTTTTTTTATTTTTATTTTATTTCCAAGAAAAATGGGCTATCCAACAGGAGTAAACTCCCAATTAGTGGATAGCACTACAAATATATATTTTAATTAATAATAAGAGTAGTTAACAAATATACCAAATTGAGTCTCATTGCTCATACAAAAATAAAAAGAAAAAAATATACATAAAGTTTAAATAACAAAAAATAAAAAATAAAAATAGTTCAAAATAATAATATTGAAGCCATAATTAATTTATATAATTATATAAATATACCGATACATTATTGAGATGTTTAAAACCTCAAGAGAAAAGAACTCTCTTCAATCCCCTCTTACAAACATCCAATGAGCAACAGAAAATGTCCGGAAGACCTTGAAGAGATAACTCATTATATACTATACATATACGATTTAGAGGGGAAAAATACGATGCATTCGTTTTACACTGCCATAAGGTAAAAAGCTCATTATTTCTTGTTGTTCTGCCAGGCACCCGAAAACCCAACCGTTCTAGCGTTGCCGGAGCATCTATATGATTATTTAATATTTTATATAAATAGACAATATCAAAATAAGTTCTCCGTTTTTCAAGAGAAGGAAGAGTCAAAGGAAAATTTGGAAATTTATTATTTATAAAATATAAAAACCTTCTCTGAATTGTCTCGATTCTATTTATATAAACTTGATAATGAGATGACCAACATACAGATGCAAATTCCAGGCGAGAACGAACAAGAGAACAATATAAGTTAATAAAAGTGGATACGGAGGAAAAACGATGACTGATTCTTAAAACAAAGCCCAGCATTTTAAATGCTTTTTTTACAATTATGTCTATATGGACATCAAAGATGAGCTTTGTATCCAACATCACTCCAAGATCCTTAACAGTATTTACTCTGGCGAGTTCGTGATTATTAATACTATATTTAAAAACGATAATATTTCTATTTCTTGTGAATGTAATTTGAGTACATTTATTGATATTCAAAAATAGACCATTATCGTTTGCATAATTACTAAATCTATTTATATCATTTTGAAGTAGATAACAATCATTTTTATTTTTTATAGTTGAATAGATCTTTAAATCATCAGCATACATTAAGATTTTTGCTGCATGAAAACACTGAGTTATATCGTTGATAAATATAATGAATAGTAAAGGACCAAGGTGCGAACCCTGTGGAACGCCTGAAATCACCGGGAGAGATCTAGAGCGAAAGCCATTTACTAAGACACATTGCGATCTATTAGATAGGTACGACTCAAACCATCCAAGCAAGGATCCATGAATTCCCATTAAATTTAATTTATTTATCAATAATTTATGATTAATTTTATCAAAGGCTTTACTAAAATCTGTATAGATTGAGTCAACCTGATATCGATCCTCCATCGATTTCCATATATCATCCGTATACTGCACAAGATTCGACTCAGCAGATCTCCCGGGAACAAAACCATGTTGCTCAATAGATAAAACATTCTTAATAGAATTGAAAAGAGTTTTATAAACGATTTTTTCCAATATTTTTTCAAAACACATAATTTTGAGATAGGTCTATAATTTTCAACAATATTCTTTTGACCATTTTTGTGAATTGGAATCACTGTGAATAATGTGGCATCATAGGCAACTTTTATATTTAGGTGATTTAATAATATTGCATCAGGGTTTGAGAAAGTACAAAAAGGCAAAAATCAGATGAAAAAAATCACTCAACTAGCTCTCAACTAGTGATTCAAAACTTTAAATAAGATTCGCTCTACTTTATATATTTTATGTTAAATGAAAAATAAAATAAATAAAATTTGCATAAAATAAATTATCAATTAAAATGGAGAGTAAAAAAATAGAGAAAAAGAACGATAATATCTATTCATATAAGATACGAAACAAATATTCAGGAGGCGTGGAGCCTAAAGGCGTCATGTAACTAGCGAAAATAAATTTAAAAAAATCTGGTGTGACTGGCGCACAGCACACAACTTTCTCTTACCTTCGGTAATCGAAAGTTGTGTACTGTGCTTGTCACACCAGATTTTTTGTGTCGACATGTATTTAGTTTCCGACGGTACATTCGATTTTCAAGATGTAAAATTTATAAGTATGGCAAAATATTTATATTTTGTTACCATGGCAACCATTTCTCCTATCTTTTCTATGGAGTACAAGAGTAAAGTGGTCTTCAGAAGATTTCAATCACAAAATGAGAATATACATTTTATAGCGAATCTAAAAAATAATTGATTTTTGAATTTAAAAAAAAATCGTTGGAGCAAATTTAGAGAAAATCGAAAAAAAACTGAAAAAGTGCATCAGTAAAGTACTAGTACTCTTTGGTCGATTTTGTTAAAAAGCTTCGTGTCACGTCCCATGGGGGGTGCCTAACTTAAATATACAATTCCAACCTCCTAGCTCTTTCCGTTCTTGAGATATTTTGTTCACAGACAGACACACAGACAGACAGACAGACAGACAGACAGACGGACAGACAGACAGACAGACCATGTCGCGAAAACCACTTTTTCGCATTCAGGGGACCTCAAAATGTGTATATCCATCAAAATCTCGACATCGAATTTTTGACATGAATCCAATACTTTCTCTCTCTATATATATTAACATATATACATAGGTAAGAGAAAGTAAAAAAAAAAATGTCTAGAAATTCATGAATTATTTTATCAATTATAAATATTAAATGATTAACAAGAGTAATTAATAAATAATTAGCAATATTGAAGTGAAATACCTAGTTAAAACCGCCGAGAAACGAAGAGAGCGAGAGAGAGTCGACTAACCCCAAACATGGCTGGACAGCAAATGAGGTGCCTTGGGTATTTCTTGCACACATTAGCATAGGTTTGATCACTAGACAAGTCTCCACTCTACTGAATGACTAGGCTAGGTTGGTGTTCTTTTCTATGCAAGCCTTGTGGCGCCAAAGAATACAACCCTTGTGATTGGCTAATTAGTCAGAAGAGGGAGATGGGCGATTCTATTTCAATTGCACAAAAGGGGAGTCAGGTAGTGAGATGACGTCTTCTTATGTATTTTAATGAATAGTTAAATAATAAAGGAAATAAAAAATATTAAGATTTTTTATCAAATTAATTTCACTTCGTAAAATGTAATTATATCGATATTTCGGAAATTTTCTCTTTTTTAAATTAAAATAAGACTTAATACAAGAAAAATATGGGTTTAAAATATTATATTTTCTTTAAATATTAATAGTTGCATGTTGTGTGTAAATCGACTGGTCTTGTGGTTCGACATTAATTGAGTTTTAAATGTATTTGTTTTTGACGAAAATTTTTAGTTCATATATCCCGTGATTCGCGGAAAACAGTGGAATGACAAATCTGCTTATATTTTCTTAAATAAAATGAATTCAATTAACAGTAAGTAAAAGCATTGACTCTGACTAACGTCCAATTGAGGTTTTTGAAACAAAATTGTTTTTCATTTCAATTATTAAAAACTTTTTACTTTCTCTTACCTATATGAAAATGTTTTTTTTTTTTTTTTTTTATTTATTAGGCAAATATGCAAATGTTAATATACATATACCCAGTAAATAGAGAGAAAAATTAATGGATTCATGCATTAGTTCTCGAAAACGGCTCTAACGAATTTTTTAAAATTTTAAATATATTCTATTTCCAGTACCAATATGAAATTGCGTTAAGTCTCATCTTTTGGAAATTTCGGGTACTAGTACTTTACTGATGTACTTTTTTAGTTTTTTCCATTTTTCTCGGAATTTCCTTTACCGATTTCTTTCGAATTTTAAATATTTACTTTTCGCGATATAGAAAACAAATTAAGATAGGTCTCTTCTTTGGGAACCCTTGAATACTAGTACTTTACTGATGTATTTTTTTAGTTTTTTCACTTTTTTCCCTTTACCGATTTCTTTCAAATTTTAAATATTTATTATTCGTGGTATAGAAAACAAACTACGATTGATCTCGTCTTTGGGAAACCAGGGGTACTAGTACTTTACTGATGTACTTTTTTATTTTTTCAAATTTTCTCAAAAATTCAGTCTGATTTATTTCAAATTTTAAGTAACAATATGAAATTAAGCTAGGTTTTATCGTTGGGATAGGAAAGTAAAATGAAGTCTCCTTTTCAAAAAATATTCTGATATATTTTTGCCTCCTCAGATCTAACAGAGAGATTAAATTCTGAGATTTTTCTTGATTCAATAATTTTGAATTAGATTGACAACCATGTAAAATTAAATATTTATCGAAAATCTGTAAAATTTAACTTCTCTGTTAGGACAGAAAGAACGAAACGTCGACGGCAAAAAATTGAATTCTTTTTTATTTAAAACTGTATGGAATCATTTTCTCTGTCTTATAAAAATAATTATAACTAAAAGAGAAGAAATCCATCTATATTTTAAATCCTTCTATAGGGGGCTCTGAAATATGATAAAAAAGAAAAGAAGAGAAAGAATGCTTTTATTCCCGAAGACTATAGAATATTCAAGAAAGAAAAATGACGTTTGCTCCAGCAACGATCTCAATGAGAGAAGAAAAAAAAAATAAGAAAATAGACCTATCTCTGAAATGTTTAAAATGTCATTCCTCAATAAAAGAATTTTTTGTTAAAGAAAAAGAAAAATGTGATTTAATTCATACGTCATATTGAATAAAATAAAAATATATAATATGTAGAACTATATTTAATAATAAAAAGAATAAAATCAAATGAAATGTGTCAGGTAGAGGGGGCTTCCTTCTCGATGACATTATTTTAAAAAAATCTGGTGTGACAAGGTCCGAGCTGGTCACACCAGATTTTTTGTGTCGAGATATATTTAGTTTCCCATAGCACCTTAGTTTCAAACTTGCATTTTAAATGTTGACTGCTTGAAATAAACTATGGTTATTTTTCAAAATTTTAATCTCATATTTGGACATTTTATACACAATATAGATTCGTAAATAAATACAATAAAATTTCATAAGACTTGAAAAACATTTTTTTAAATGTGTAAAAAGTTCCAAAGGGGATGACGCCCTTTTGAATCAAAATTAACATGCGAATCCCCATATGGGGATTTAACATTGGCTCTATGGAATGAAGAGCCGGAAATTTGAAAAAATCTTAAATACTTCAAACAATTTTCCCGAAAAACTTTACTGATATACTTTTTAGAGGGCATATAAAGATTTATATGAATTTCAATCTAAATAAATTTTTCTGGATGTTTCCATTATAATAGAAAATAAAAATCTTAATTAAAATTTTTCAATCAAGAGAAAAGAGAAGGAACGTTGCTTCTAGCAATAAAAATCTGGTGTGACTGGCGCACAGCACACAACTTTCTCTTACCTTCGGTAATCGAAAGTTGTGCACTGTGCTTGTCACACCAGATTTTGTGTCGACATATATTTAGTTCCCGACAGTACGGAACATATGAATTCAGATGTAAAATTTATAAGTATGGGAAAATATTTATATTTTGTTACCATGGCAACCATTTTTCCTATCTTTCCTATGAAACACAAGAGTAAAGTGGTCTTCAGAAGATTTCAATCGCAAAATGAGAATATACATTTTAAAGAGCATCTAAAAAATAATTGATTTTTGAATTTAAAAAAAAATCGTTGGAGCAAATTTTGAGAAAATCGAAAAAAATTGAAAAAGTACATCAGTAAAGTACTAGTACTCTTTGGCCGATTTTGATTAAAAGCTTATTTTTCCGGTCCCGGGGGGTGTTTAACTTAAATATAAAATTTCAACCTCGTAGCTCAATTCCTTCATCCTTAAAATTGAACACACACCCACCCACCCACCCACAGACAGACCATGTCGCGAAAACCACTTTTTTGGATTCAGGGGACCTCAAAACGTGAAGATCCATCAAAAATCTCGACATCGAATTTTTGACATGAATCCAATACTTTCTCTCTATATATATATTACATATATACATAGGTAAGAGAAAGTAAAAATTAATGAAGCGCTCTAATTTGTATTTTAGGAAGTTCATTGAGAGAAAAAATTCAAAAACAAGAGGAGCAATATTTCTTCTTCCTTCACAAACGATAAATGTCAAATAAATAAATATAACGAACATGAAATTAGAATTTTCCCTTCCTTAATGCAATACGTAAGCTAATCGCTCTTCGGAATAAAAATAAATAATATTGATGACTGATTTATATTAAAAGTTTAAAATATTAAGAGCTTTTAATGATTGTAAATTATTTTTTAGAAAATATTTAAATACTTGGGATGATCGTTGGATTAGCGCCAGATGGGATATTTATTATTCAGTTGCATTTTGAAAAATAAAATGATTAGTTGATTATCGTTTCTCTATTTTCGAAAAAAAATAATATTTATTTCAATTTTGATAGTAGGTCTATTAAAAAAAAATCTGGTGTGACTGGTCGCACAGCACACAACTTTCTCTTACCTTCCGTAATCGAAAGTTATGTTCTGTGCTTGTCACACCAGATTTTTTGTGTCGACATATATTTAACTCCCGACATTACAGTACATTTGAATTCAGAAAATATTTAATTTAAAATATTTATATTTTGTTACCATGGCAACCATTTCTCCGATCTTCCCTATGAAATACAAGAGTAAAGTGGCCTTCAGAAGATTTCAATGGCAAAATGAGAATATACATTTTAAAGAGCATCTAAAAAATAATTGATTTTTAAATTTTAATCAAAATCGATGGAGGGAATTTCGAGAAAATCGAAAAAAAAACTGAAAAACAACATCAGTAAGTATTGTACTTTTTGCCGATTTTGTTTAAAAGTTTTTTTCAAAACTTTGTTTTCCGTCCGGCGGAACATTTTTTTTCCTAGAAAGACGAAATTTTCGCCACCTCTTTTTTGCTGAGATGGGTTCCCTTTTCCTTTCCCAGGAGGATGAATGACACTAATTGATTTAATTAAATAAGTTTTTTATATCAATTGTTTGAAACGAATGGTCTGAAAAATAGCGGCACATGATTAAAGAAAAGGGAAGTTCCTCCGATTGCCAAGTGATGTGGCTAGTGCTTGAATCATTTTTTGCGTTGAGGTGTATTTGAACTCGAGTTGTCTTCAACTTAGGATTATGAGCTTAACTGCTTTATCCCCTCCTCAATAGGTCAATAATACTTGCTAAATTAACTTTTTTTAACCCCTTTTAGCCCTCGGGGCTTGGTGTAGGGTTAGCGTGCTAACCTCGTATACCAAACGTCGCGGGTTCGGACCCCAGGCAGTCGATGATTTTATTTAAGCCAATTGGATACCAAATGGCTTAAATAAGAATGCCTGGACCCATATATGTATATTAAATCAATAACGGTTATCGTAAACGTCTTATATGGCCTGAGTTGCCGAAAAGACTGTGTGAATGTGTGTGTGAGTGTGAGTGTGAATGAGAAAAAAAAAAAACCTTTTAGCTATTGAGACCATTATGGGCTAGAATTTTATTTATTAAATTTAAAATGGCTACCGGAAGACGTTCCACACCCTGATTGATCGGGAAAATATTAATTTAATTCAATAAATACATTACCATTAAATCAGACTAGTTAGCAGAGCGTAGGTCTATGCCTTTGCGTACGAAACGTAGTAGGGCAATGGTAGAGGAATTTTACCTGCAACAAAAAATAAAACATCTTTATTAGATAAAATAGGTCTAAAGTTTCTAATTAACAAAAAAACCTCACTCTCTTTAAAATTGGTCGATGTTATGCATATAGGGAACCAAGCGTCATTATGATCAAAATTGAGATAAGACCGCCATCTTGTAAGAAAAAAGATCTCTTTATTTAAATCACAACATTATTACTCTGTGTTTTGTATAAAACAAAAAAAAAAGTCATTGTCATTGGTTTTGTTTACAAGTGTGCAAATGAAATGCCCCTTATCTCAGATTTAGGTTAATAGCGCTTGGTTCCTTCGTGCATAACATCGTCCAATTGTATTTTTTTTATAATTTAAATATCGGCTTGTCAAAAAAGAAAATCAATTTTGCTTAACCCTAGTATAAAGTTAATTATCTTGAGATTTCAGTTAATAAAACAGACAGTGATTTTCTTCTAAATTTTTTTTTCCTTTCATTTTCATTTTAAGTTAACTTCCTCGTCCCTTCTTTTTTTTCTTTAATGATTAATTAATTAATTAAAAAGTCATTTCATCAACTCCCTAAAAAGCTCTCTGATATCTCTTAAGAATTATAAATTAATAATAACTCTTCTACATCATTTATTTATTCACTTTTCATTTAACAACTTTTCCATCTTTTATCCATTTTCCCCTTCTGTCTCTCATTCTCTCTTTTTTTTTTTTTTTTTTTTTGTTTTCAATTCCTGTTAATCTTAATCAAAACTTGAGAGCAGCTGTCAAAAAAATAATTCAATTAAATTTCTCTCATAAATTGATGGCGTGAAGTAGAAGGTACAATATTTTTTAATTTAGAAATCAAATAAATTAAAAAAATATTTATATATAAAATAAAAACCCCGCGGGAGGTAAAGATGGAGAAGTGATTTGAGAGTTAATGTTTCACAGTTCAAAAACATTATTTTATATAGGCCTATTAAATAAAAATCCTAAATCACTTTCAAAATATCATCCTAAAATGCATATCTCTAGATGCAAAACGATTTGTGATTGTATTTGAATTTATATTTGAAGAATGAGTGGCCGAAACGTTGTGAAATAGGTTGAGGAAAAAGAAATCTATTATTTTTTAGTTTATTTCAAAGCTTTATTTAACATAGAAGTGTTCGATTATATTTTTAGATAAAAAACAAAAAATACTTTAAAAATGCCTCAGTAGTTTAGGACTAAAGATACAATGTTCCCACTTCAAACCCATTAAGTCAAAATTGTTGTCATTTTAACGTTATTGCCAAAAAAAAAAAAAAACTCGAATTTGATAATCTTCTCTTAAGGACAATTTCTTATCACCAATTAAGCTTAAAATATTTTTCAATTCAATCAGGATTCTAAGGACCTGATGAAAGTCGTGATTTGCAACCGAAATGTTACCGAAAAAAAGAAAAAGTGTGGGGTCATAGGACCCCCGGCAGGAACGAAGTTCCTCACGTCTTTTCTTCAACTCAGAATATATAATTTAATATAAATATTATTTAAATAGACGGAAAGCCCGCCCTAGGCGTCTAGCCAGGGGGCTGCGCCCGCTGGAACCTCTTGCTTGCCTTCGGCAAGCAATTCCTCGCCTACGGTAGATAAAAGGAAATAAAGAGGAGAAGGTGGGCGTGGCCTCGCCAAGTCTTCGGCTAATCTCGCCTTCCTCCGCCGTCGCTCGAGCGCTGGGAACGCATTTTTGTTAGGAACGCGTTTTTGTTAAGTTACATTTTCTCCCAATTCACACCTGCGTAAGCCGCGTTAAAGAACTTGAGCTTTATTAAAATGTTTTCTGGTCGATCTTCTGCTTCTTGAGATTATCTGGACATACCGTTCTATTTTAATTATTTTACCGACATTTTCGTGAGCATTTTAACATCAAAATTACGGGAAGAGAATCAACGAAATCAAAATTGCTGTTTATTGCTATTGGCCAACAGTATCGCGACCAGGGCCGGATCTAGTGGGGGGGGGGCAGTGGGTGCATGTGCCCCGAGAGGCAGATGTCAGGGGGCGGCAATTAAAGAAAGATTTACTAAAAAAAAGGTAAAATGATATGAATTTTGTATAGAAAATTTTAAGGAGGGGGCGGCAAATTAAATTTTGGCCCCTCTAAAAAATCTCCTAGTTCCCGCTCTGATCGCGACCATAACACTATTCACAATGTCAACGTGTTCGTATTTACATTATTTAAATTATAAAATATACAAAATTTTATCTTTGTTGGTGTGTATCTTTTATTTAGCGAAAAAATAAAGGATTACTTTCATTATTTTTTCAAAGACATATTATTATGTTTACCAGAAATTTTTATTTGGAGAAGCGATCTTATGAGGCATCTCCGATATTTATTTTATATTTTTGATTGCTGTTCTTATGAAAAGAAATTCTACAGTAAAATAATTAGAAGCCTCTTAAGAAAAAATCTGGTGTGACTGGCGCACAGCACACAACTTTCTCTTACCTTCGGTAATCGAAAAGTTGTGTACTGTGCTTGTCACACCAGATTTTTTTGTGTCGACATGTATTTAGTTCCCTGCAGTAGGGAATATTTGAATTCAGATGTAAAATTTATAAACATGGGAAAATATTTATATTTTGTTACCATGGCAACCATTTCTCCTATCTTTCCTATGAAATACAAAAGTAAAGTGTGCTTCAAACAATTTTGAGGGCAAAACGAGAATATACATTTGAAAGAGCATCTAAAAAATAAATCGAATGAATTTAATTATTAATTTCTTTATAAATACTGATAATCAACTAATCTTGTTTTGCAAAAAAATAATAAAAAAAAAAACTAGCGATGAAAAATGACTGTAGAATATATCGAATTTCGTTAATTCAACGAAGGCAGTGGCTGTTTATTTATACAACAAAAATAGCAGCCAAAAAATATAGTCGAGAAAATATATTAACGAGACGTTTCGCTCAAATTTTATCTTCCTTTTGAGGGACTGATGATAAGATAATAAAATTTTCTAAAAGTTCTCGTTAAATTGGGAAAATCGGAGTCTTTATAATTTTCTTTGCTCCTGTTTCTTTTCTTTTTTGAATTTCGTTAAAGTCTATATGGCCTAAGATGCCGAAAAGACTTAAAAAAAAAAAATTTATTTTTATTAAAGAGATGAATTTTTTAAAAATATCTATCACAAGTGCGTTCTTTCGCTTTAACAGAATTTGTTTTTCAATAAGTACTACACGTAAAAAAATCTGGTGTGACTGGCGCACAGCACACAACTTTCTCTTACCTTCGGTAATCGAAAGTTGTGTACTGTGCTTGTCACACCAGATTTTTGTGTCGACATGTATTTAGTTCCCGGCAGTAGGGAATATTTGAATTCAAGATATAAAATTTATAAGTGTGGGAAAATATTTATATTTTGTAACCATGGCAACCATTTCTCCTATCTTTCCTATGAAATACAAAAGTAAAGTGTGCTTCAAACAATTTTGAGGGCAAAACGAGAATATACATTTGAAAGAGCATCTAAAAAAATAATTGATTTTTGAATTTTAATCAAAATCGTTAGAGCGAATTTTGAGAAAATCGAAAAAAACTGAAAAAGTACATCAGTAAAGTACTAGTACTCTTTGGCCGATTTTGATTAAAAGCTTATTTTTCCGGTCCCGGGAGGTGTTTAACTTAAATATAAAATTTCAGCCTCATAGCTCAATTCCTTCATGCTTAAAATTGAACACACACACACACACACACACACACACACAGCACACACACAGACAGACCATGTCGCGAAAACCACTTTTTTGGATTCAGGGGACCTCAAAACGTGAAGATCCATCAAAATCTCGACATCGAATTTTTGACATGAATCCAATACTTTCTCTCTATATATATATTACATATATACATAGGTAAGAGAAAGTAAAAAGAGGAAGTTTTTATTTCGGTTGTTTGTTGGTGAGTTTTTTTTTTTTTTTTTTTTTTTATAAATAAGTGACGACTGATTATAGGGACAGATTCATATAAACATATTCATTCAATCAAAGCCAATTTGATTGCTGCTGGTTGACCTTTTCACGTCATCAATAGAGAAAAAAAAAAATTTTTTTATACCCTTTCATTCAATGTCATTGTCCATCGTTCTATCAATTGAAAATACGCTTATTAAATTTTACGTATTAAATTGAATGGTATATGCCAATTAATCTGGGATAGAAGCAGTTGAAAAAAATCATTGTGTGGTTTTATGAAACCACGATGCAAGTGAAACTTTTTTTTTTAGGATCGTAGGCGTTTAATTGAAAATTTTCAGAAAATTATTCAATTAAGGGAAATTAAATCGCGTTTTTAATCTTAACTTAATAATTGGAAAATGGGAAAACAATAGACGCATGTTAAAAACTGAGAACAATATTTATTTAGTAATTGAAGATTTTAATCATTTTAAATTATTTTAAAAATTATATTTTATCAATTTAAAAATTGATTAATTAAAAATCACAATTATTTTTTTATAATTCGTCATATATATTAAATTTCAACTTTCCTATTTTCGTCGTCACGGCTTGTAGCGTCACGGCATTTGACGTTATGGCTTGTAACGCGACATGCTGATAGATAAAGCGAAAAAATTTGGGGCCATCAAATAAAAGTTCCACTTTAAAAATTTCGTTTGATAGCCTATTACAATAATTACTTAAAGACTGTAAAATAAATCTAAAGGCGACTACGCACATAACTCCAAGCTTGACAAGCATGCACGTGCAATCTTTTTGTACAAATAAACTGTAGTGTCTATAGAAGAATTTTGCGCAAGCATTTTCATTGTGCAAGCAGCTTGATGCTCGATTGAATTTTAATCATGCCCAAGCAAAACTCTGTCATTTTATAGAGTCTTGACATTTGATATTTATTTAATGTATATTAATTAATTTATTTAAAATTTCAATTTAAATATTAGTATTTATTATGTCTCTCTGTTTAAAGCAAGTGAGTATTTCTTATTATCTTCGAATAAATAACCTTCCGAGTTTGACATTTTAAGGTTAATTTTCGAGATAAGCTGTTGCTTGTAGAAGATTCCGTCCTCGAAAAGGGTGAACCGCTCCAATTTGAACGTCTCTTAAGGCGGCTACACATTTGAGAAGCATGTTTGTGCCGAAGGAAATTTGTACATGCTGGTACAAAAAGATTGCACAAACATGCTTCTCAAATGTGTAGCCGCCTTAAGAGACGTTCAAATTGGAGCGGTTCACCTTTTCGAGGACGGAATCTTTAAAAGGGCCTTCAATATATTTTATTTTTATTTTTTATTTATTATATAATGTATTTAGAGCCTGAGCTCATTACATGGATTCGGTGAATATTATTTTACATTATTAGTGGTCGTTACATCGTTGTTATATCCTTACTATAACATTAATGAGTACATGGATTTTGTGAATATACCATAATACATACATACAGATAGCAGGAAAAACCAGCCATACCACAGGGTAGAGGCAGAAACAGTAAAAGGAAAAGTTGAAAGGATAGAGAACCAACCCGTTTATTCATTCTCCTAGACAGAAAGCTCTCAGCTTCAGTACTGATCTAATGAAATTAAACATTCGGATCACTTCCCTCTCGCTAATTGGGCTTAGTAAATTAGTCCATAGTTCCTCCTCGGAGTAGTGCCTTGTAAAGTAACTCTCTCTGATACCCTTGTAAATTGGGCATTCCATAAAAAGATGAAACAGGGACTCCTCCGTCTCCAAGTTGCATACCGGACAAATTTCGTCTGGCTTGATTTTATAAAAGCTCCCCTCAAAGAAGAAATTTACATTGAGTATGTTACTTGTTCTGGCCTGATAGAGGACTCTGAGTGCCTTCAATGGCGTCTTGAAAGATAAAATGGTGCCCTGCCTATAGTCCATTAGCTTATATTGTGGAGTATATGACGATTTCTTGATTCTCTCTTCATCTTCTTTATAGTAATATAGTTGCATTTCCTCGTTTAACATCTTCTTGCTCTTTATCCATAAGTTTGGGTCTTGACTGTGCCAAAGGTGTTCCTTCCGGATTAAACCAAAAAATCTTTTTATTTGACTAACCCAATTATATTTTAGGTCTGGTTTCACCTCATCAAGATGCAGTAACCTTTTATAGCATATCTTGGGTAACCGATCTTCGGCCATATTTAATAGTTTGATCAGCCAATTTAAAGCTCTGATGAAAACGAGGCAGCTTAGTTTGTTTTGTTGGTACTCTCTTCTTATAATATAGCCCGGAGTAGATGGGTTTAGCAGGTAAAGGGACTTAAAAAATTTCACCTGAGCTTTCTCTATGACATCTATATAATTTAACCCCCATATCTCCGATGCATATAAAGTAATGTTAACTAGGATTGTTTTATAGAGATGATGTCTTGCGTCGCTTGATTCCATTTTCGCTCTGTTTATTAAGGACTTTATATTAGCAATGGCCATATTCGTCTTGGAAACTCTTTTGTTTGCTGTTGTCAGGAATATCCCAGAAGATGTGAGGTTTACACCAAGGTAATTTACTTCATTCACTATCTCCATCTTCTGCTGTTTATATGTAAACTCAATGCCTCGCGCCAGTCGCCCTCCCCTTCGGAAGACTATAATTTTTGATTTATTTAAATTTACTTCGAGTTGATTATCTCTGGAGTAGTTCTCCAGTACCACTAAGAGTTTTTGAAGTTTGTGCGGCGTATCAGCTACCAAAATCAAGTCGTCCGCATATAAGAGTGAAGACACGCTGGTATGGGCATCGATATTTATTCCTTCTATATTATCTCTTACTATATACTCATTCAGGTCGGCAGTGAATAATGAAAATAACAGGGGGCTGAGCGTGTCTCCTTGGAGTACACCTTTGGTGATTTTGATATTTTGACATTGTTTCCCATGAATTTCTAGGCTCATATATGCATTATCATACATCCCCTTGATTAATGTAATAACCTTTGTGCTGATTCCTAAATTGTGTAGTTTGTTCCACAGCAGATCGTGAGAAAGCGAGTCAAAGGCTCTTTTAAAGTCTATAAATGCGCAGTACATTTTCCTTCCTTGCAATCTTAGTTGGCAGCTTATTAGCGCGGATAGAACGAAAATATTGTCTATGCAGCTTCTATTTCTTCGGAAGCCCGACTGGATTTCCGGCAATTTTTTATTTATCTCCGCCCATTCCATTAATCTTTCCGCGATAATTCGAGTGAATGTTTTTGCAAGACAGTTAATAAGCGAGATTCCACGATAGTTATCAGGGTTATTAGGATCCCCTTTTTTAAACATGAGAGTGAGCTTGATCTTTGACCATTGCGGAGGGATATTTTCTTTTTCGAAAATGTTATTGAAAAGATTTAATAAAAATGCTTTTCCGTCTGCTCTCATATTTTTAAAGAACTCGTGTGGAATCCCGTCTTCACCTGCGGCCTTATTATTTTTACATGAATTAAGCGCATTATTAAGTTCATTCATTGATATTGGCTTATCCAGAAAGGCGTCCTCAATCTTCACGCGGTTAATTATATTATCTTCTCTTGGAATATTGTCATAAAACGATTTATAAAACTTCTCCCAGTTTTCGATACTTATTGGATTTATATTTTTTCTATTGCCCTTAAATTTTTTTATTGTGTTCCAGAATTGAGTTGAATTCTTAATGTTTGAGAGCTTCTGGTTCATTGTATTATAATAAGATTTCTTGCTTTCTTCCAAGATTCTTCTATAGTTCTTCTTGTGTCTAACATATGTTTGCACTGAAGGCACCGTAAAATGAGCTTTTTTAGATTCTTTAAAAGTTTCTTTTAATTTTTTCTTGGCCATTCTGCAGTCTCTGTTGAACCATGGTTTATTTCTGTCCTCCTTACGCTCACTATTGGGTATTTTTTTGACAAGCCCTAGTTGGTAAGATATATTTTTAATCATACTTATGAGTTCCTTGTAGACTCTTTCATTATTTAAATTTACTGGTATTTTCAATAGTTCTTCACCTACTGCCACATTGTAATTATTTGATAGCTCTGGAATCCATATAAATTTTTCTGAGCAGATAACATTTTCTTTTAGTGCTGCTTTATTAATGTCACTTTTCAATCCTGTCGAAATTTTCATTTCGTATGGAAGATGATCAGATTCAAATGTAATGTCTTTTACTTCCGAATCTATCACTCTATTTGCTAAGCTGAGGTTCGTCCAGTAATGGTCAATTATTGATTGTCCTAGGTGGCTTAAGAGGGTAGGTTGTGCAGGGGTGTCGTGGATTGTTCGGCCATTAATTATCAGAAAACCTTCTTCTTCCATGAAGGATACGAGTTTCCTGCCTCTCTGGTTTAGTGTATTATCTAAAGTTGTTCTTGAATGTGATAAGAGGCTACTTTCTAGAATTTCTGCATCCAGTTGGTTTGTGTCTCCTACTCTGGCGTTAAAGTCCCCAGCTATTAGAATATTTTCTTCTTTTTCAGTAGCACTACCCAAGGAATCTTTCAAATCATTTAAACATATCTCTATATCTTTGTTGGGTGACAGATACAAAAATATTAACAGAAAACTGAACTTTTCTTTACTTATCTTTGCAATTATCCACATGTCATTGTTTTCTATTACTTTAACCCTATAATCTTTTTTAACTAGTACTAAGAGTCCACCACTAGCTCTGCCCTTAGATTTTAATTTTATAGCCGGTGAATTGAAGCTGTTGTAATTTTCTGATAAAATTTTATTCATTGTTGTAGGCTGAAACTGAGTGAGCCAGGTTTCACATAAACAAAGTATATCATAATTATATATCTCCTTAAAATTAGTTGAATTTATTAAGTTTATAAAGTTTTTGTAGCCTTGACAGTTCCAGATTATTAGTGCAGTCTGAGAGGCCTCAGGATCATCTTCTTCTACGTCTAATCCCTCATTAAGTTTTTTTGGATTTTATTCCTTGCCGGCATCTCGATTAGACATTCCTCGCCTCTCTCCATTGCTAGTTGATACATTTTGTCTCCAATTAGAATTTTATCCCCTCTAAGCTTTATCTCTCTTCTTGGTACGTTCTGGTCCCTTACTATATTCAACATTTTTCTTCTTTTATCCCGAGTCAAAGTTGAGTAATCGTCCTCCAAAAATATCCTGGTACCCCTCAGTCTGGACCTTTGTTTCATCACATTAATCTTTCCTTTTAAATCCATCATACTTATTAGAACGGGTCTCGGGTAGTTGCCCCTCTTCTCCCCGAGTCGTCTTGCGCTCATGATTCCAGAGGGGTCAATCTCCAATTTGTCTCTATAAATATTTTCCATTAGGCATTTAGTTTTAGATTCGTCTTCTTCCTCGGTCTCCTCCACTCCTCTCACTATTATATTATTCCTTCTCTCCGCGTTGTCCCTTCTTTCAAGACTCTCCTCCAAAGTGGTGATTCTCTTCTTTAAAAAGGTGATTTCCTGCTCCATTATTCCCCTCTCTTCTTTTTCGCTCTCCAATAGCTTCGTAAGCTTGGTTATCTCTCCTCTTGATTCTCTTGCTTCCTCTCTCATTTGTTTCAATTCCTCCCAGATATCCTTTAACATTTTTTCCATGTTGTCTTCCCTATTTTCAGGCGTCACCTCACTCGAAGTTTCTTCCTTCCTTTTTTTCTTATTTTGGCTGATCTCCAATTGGGGAGGAGTTCTGCGGATAAGTGTGCTGTTTCGGAATATGCTTGGACCTCCCTGATCTTCTCCGCTCATATCTCGAGCTTCAGCGGAGGAAGAGTCGGACAAGAAAGGTCAGGAGCTAGGGCTGGCCAGATTCCTCTCAACAGCAGACAAACAAACAATAACAAATATAAGCAAAAACAAAACAAAATGCAAAAAAAAAAAAAAAAAAAACAGAAAAAAATTGCAATAATAAAAAAAAAAAGAAGAAAAAAAAAAAAAAAAAAAAAAAAAAATTCAGCAATGACAGTAATAATAACAATAATAAAGTGTTTGCTTCTATTCGCCGTCTCTATCGTCGTCGATTTTTCAAATTGATAGTAGTCCTATCCATGGTCAGCAGCGCCTTCTATGATTGATGTACAGTACTAGTAGATTATCATATTCCATCCCTCCAGCGGTGAGGGGTCATCGCAGCTTGTTTGAGGGAGGGGGCAAGGAAGGGATGGGAAATCTCTTCAGCGCTGCTTCGGCTCGTAAGAGCGCACCTTTTTTAGGAGGGGGGAGCCTTGGAATTTGTCTGAATTGGATAGATTTGCAAAAATTCAAAGTGTACGGGAAGAAATGGTTTTAATGATGGCAATTTATAGAATAATAATTTCCCTCTCCTCTCCCTCTCCCTTTATATTAAACAAAAGCGAAAATTTGGAAATTTTATTATGTTTTAACATATACAATATTTTAAATATAGTCGGGATTATTCTATAAATATCCCTTTTTCTTTCAATCTTCTTAAAAAGTTCCCAAATATTTTCAAAAAGAATACCTCTTTCCCCGAAATAAGCCAGCTGAATGTGCTCTGGACGCTGTTTTTGTCGAATAAACAATCACCGCTTCACCTCTCTGAAGTCACTTTAGTACCGATGAATAGATCTTTCCGAATTCCACAACTGGTATCAAATCTGAGTCGAAACGGCCAAAAAATACCAATCAAAACGAGGAAAAAGGCGGAGCATTCAAAAAACACGACTACTCTCTACTAATAAATCTCACCGA
>JAKCPI010001686.1:0-12905 GCA_023213315.1 Euborellia annulipes | reverse complement strand
AACTATTTTTCAGATTCTTTTTAAAAAATATATAAGAAAAATTTTTCGTGAAAATTGCTTGAAGTGAAGATAATTTTAGCCATGTAATTCAGTTTTTTTTTTTTTTTTTTTTTTTTTTTCAAATTTACTTTCCGCTCCTCCTTCCATAGAGCCAATGTTAAATCCACATATGGGGATTTGCATGTTAATTTCGATTCAAAAGGGGATCCCCTTTAGAACTTTTTACACATTTAAAAAAATGTTTTCCAATTATTACAGAAATTGTGTATTTATTTAGGATTCTCTATT
Source organism: Euborellia annulipes (assembly GCA_023213315.1). NCBI lineage: Eukaryota > Metazoa > Arthropoda > Insecta > Dermaptera > Anisolabididae > Euborellia > Euborellia annulipes. The sequence continues at coordinate 12,617 of JAKCPI010001686.1, read as the reverse complement.
GTGTATAAAATATCCAAATATGAGAGTAAAATTCCGAAAAATAACAATAGTTTATTTCAAGGAGTCAATATTTAAATTGCAAGTTTGGAACTAAGGTGCTATGGCCAAATATATCTCGACACAAAAAAATCTGGTGAGACCGGTCACACCAGATTTTTTACCTTCTTTTCTTTTCAAGTGAGATGGAGGAATAATCCAGATTATTATTATCTGATTTTATGTTAACCAAGCTTCTAAAAAATATAACGAAATCTTTATGAATCATAATAATACGTAGTGATTAATATTAAAAAAAAAAATCCCCCCTCCGGATGGGACTCATGGATAATGAAGTATTAGCCTTTGTCTTTCTTTTTACTCCAAGAGGCAGATCAAATAAAACCTTAATTGATCTTTTTAATAATAAATTCAATGGAATGACATGACATGACCTTGACTTGAATCCAACTAACTATTCTAGTATAACTTTATTTACAGTATTGATTAAGAAAAAAAAAAAACAATATTGATTCTAAATACAAATATTTGTTTCATTCATTAAAAAATAAAAATTTCTAATTGCTCCCGGACTTTAATTCATACTTCACTCTTGTGCATTTATTTGCTTGTGAATTTGTTTCCAAACAAATTTAGATTGGACGAGATAATGGCCGGTAATTTGGAGATTAGTAGTAGATCATTATCTAGTTTTCAAATTTATTGAATTAAAAAAAAAATAAATAAATAAATAAACAATTAAATAAGGGGTATTGATCTTTGAATAGAGTGTAACAATATATTTAGAGGTCGTACCCGAGTCGAAATTTAAGGCCCGCTTTCAAAGCGCAGGATACAGGGGTGGGGGGGGTAACAATAAAAAAAAATATAAATTTTAAAAATTAACTTTAAAGAATGGAAGTAGGTAATAATTAAAGGAAAAAATAGTGAAATTTAAAAATTAAATTTTAGGGGATTATTTAAATTTAAAATATCATTTTAACAAGTAAATTTAATAGATAATTTATAAAATATATTAAATTATATATTTTTATATTTATATATATGAAATTATGTTTATAACCCGTATAGAAGGATAAGAGGGGAAGAGTCATGAAAGGTGCATGATTACTTCCCCACATAATAACCTGATAATTTTTATTTAAATATTATATTTATTTAAATTGTAAGCCTGATGATGGTAAACAAATACAAAGCTCTTTATTAAATCCGAAAAAACAAATGGATCTGGGGTTTTAATGTCCCCCCCCCAAAAATTTTAAAAATTAATACTTAAAAATTTGATTTGTATTTATATTCTGGCAAACAAGTACAGAATGCGCCTTTAAATTACCGAAATTAAGAAAAAATAGTGTGTTGTGCGACGAGTCCCACCAGATTACCCCCGAGAAACACCTCTGAATCCGCCCTTGCTTATGGGCTCCTCCAAATTTGATGGGCTTCCCCACTAGCTCAACCAGAGGGGAGAAAAACCCTTTGAGAGGCAGAAATCGAAATTTCTACCTTGCGTTAAAAAGTTCCTCTTCATATTTTCTTAATTTTTCTTGTTGGTTTGCAATTCAATTTATTTGAGGAGCTCATAAATTGATATAGTTGCACTTTCTAAATAAATCTTTTTTTTTTCTTCTTCTTTTAATAGATTAATTTCAAAGGAGTTGCCTCCCTCTCTTTGGCGGTAATGAGTGATTGATCTCTCGTTGCGAAAGTCAGCAATTTTCCTGAGCACATCCTTATCCAATGACGCCATCAACTGCTTTGAAAGAACCTTCCCGAAGACACACCGTCTCCGTCCTCCTTCATCAATGATATCATCTCTTTAAAAAAAAAAAATCTCCCTCGAAATTGTATTTATCCGCCCCCCCCCCCATAGGGGATTTTCTCTCTCCCCAAACTTTTCAAAAACCTCTTTTGAGAGGTGACCTTTTAAAATTAAAAAATATTATTTTCGGCTTCTGACATCATAGGGATATTAAATAACTAAAATGCATAGTTTTTCTTGACTGTAAATTATGAATTGAGATGAAAAGAAATCAGCGAGCCAAGGAGAAAGAAATAAAATTTATTATGCACTCAACGTTTCAAACGTAAGTCACAGGGTCAAGATACGAAAGGTTGACAGCATAATAAATTTCCTTTGGCTCCTTGGCTGATTTCTCTTCATCTCACTAGCAGATTGGTTTTTGGGCATAAACTTTAACAGTTTGTCTATTTAACTATTCATTTTAATTTATTCATGGTAGGCAAAAGATTAGACCCAGAGGTTTTTCTTATATCTGGGTGACGTCATTGCCGAATTGTTGGCCTTCATTCTCTGTCTACTTAAAGAGGGGACGGACGTAACGCTTTGAGGGGCAGAAATCGAACTTGATATCGTGCTTCGATTTTCGCTGGGTCACCCATCTGAGGTTTTGCCGCGCTTCAAAAACCCCTTTCTAATAAATCAAGTAAAAATTTTTTGCCCTTTACTCCCTTTGTGCTTATTAATAAAATAAGTCATATATTGACCAAAGCAGGTGTCTTTTGTTCGATATAAATTTTTTTTTCCTTTTCATTATTCTCCCACTAGATGACATCATAATGCCAAGGTTGTTCGATGCCCTTTTGTCACACCTTACTTTACTTTGCTACTCATTAAAGATGAATGAATCAAAAACAAAATACCTGCCAGGATCATTCAAATTAACTCCAATATCGACAAAATTAATAAATATTTTGTTTGGCATCTAAGGTCCTATTATTGCTTTACATTACAGTCAAAGGGAATATTGTGATCTCACTAATATTTTCCCGGTCAATTGATGATTGCTTAATTTCCGTTTGTCAGCTATAAACACACATTTAAAAAAAAAAAAAAATTGAATTTTGGTACACATCCACCTATATCTCTAATATTATAGTGATTTTAAAAAGAAAATACTAAAATTTAATTAAGGAAAATAAATCGTCAGACCCTCCTTACCCCTGGTAGCGACAAAATTATTTTTAGTTTGATAATTTAACAATCCCTTTTGTAAATATTTATTTAATGATAATATTTGCGATTGGCTGCTCGCCTCAAAATCCCCAGGCAGTTGTGTTTTACCCTTTAACGAAAATGCCAACCTGATTCTTTAAATATTTATTCTATCTCTCATAACATGATAAAGAAAAATCTGGTGTGACTGGTCGCACAGCACACAAGTTTCTCTTACCTTTCGGCAAGAGAAAGTTGTGTTCTGTGCTTGTCTCACCAGATGTTTTGTGTCGACATATGTTTAGTTTCCGTCAGTACAGTATATTCGAATTTCAAGATGTAAAATTTATAAGTATGGGAAAATATTTATATTTTGTTACCATGGCAACCATTTCTCCTACTTTCATATGAAGTACAAGAGTAAGGTGTGCTTTAGAAGATTTCAATGGCGAAATGAGAATATACATTTTAAAGAGCATCTAAAAATTATTGATTTTTGAATTTTAATTAAAATCGTTGTAGCGAATTTTGAGAAATTCGAAAAAAAAAACTGAAAAAGTGCATCAGTAAACTAACTACTAGTACTCTTTGGCCGATTTCGTTCAAAAGCTTCGTGTCACGTCCCATGGGGGTGCCTAACTTAAATATAAAATTTCAACCTCCTAGCTCTTTCCGTTCTTGAGATATTTTGTTCACAGACAGACAGACCATATCGCGAAAACCACATTTTTCAATTGAGGGGATTTCAAAACGTGTCATATTCATCAAAATCTCGACATCGAATTTTTTTGACAATACTTTCCCTCTCTTTATATTAACATATAGAGAAAGTAGTTGATTTATGGTAGCCTATTTTTTTTTGGGGGGGGGGGGGGGCGGGGGGGTTGATATAAAAATTAATGATTAATTTCTTTTTTTCTAAATCTGTATCTCTTTCTGAATATTCAGTGCAAATTTCAGCTTCATATGTTAAAACAAAGGGGAGTTATGATTTATTTTCTAAAAAATATCACTTCAACTAGTCTTAAAGAGGCTTCCCAAGCTCATTTTTTCCAACTTTAAAAGGCATCAAGTCAAAGAAGAAGAGTTAACAAAAAAACTAATGAACAAAACCAAGAAAATGAAAATAAGTCGAGAGAAAAACACTTGGGGGGCTTAAAAATATTAACTCACACTGCACCTAAAAAAATTAAATTAAACATTACCTTAATAAAATTAAATTATCACTAAGTTTAGATATATGAATTTTCAAAAAAATTCACAACACAAAAAAATCCCATTCCTCTGGGTGCCTACAATTAAACAAGAATTATTGGCTTAAATAAGAATGCCTGGACCTCAATATACATGTATATATTTTCATAATAACGGTTATCGTTTAAAGTCTTAAATGGCCTAAGTTGCCGAAAAGACTGTGTGCATGTGTGTGTGAATACGAGTGTGAATGAGAAAAAGTGTGAGTGTTTAATAAAAAAAACTAATAAAGAATTATATAATTATTTAAATAATATAATTGAGTGATTCTGTTGTGTATTGTAAAAAAAAAAATAAATAAAAACAATAAAATAATCATATAAGAAAACGCATTTTGCTGCCCTAATATTAACCCTGGAAGTTATCATAATTATGCTTAATATTTATAAATATTCAAAAAATCCCATTTTCCTGGGTGCCTACTATTTCATCAACATATAATCATAGACGATAGATAGATATATAAATTTATATGATGAAGAAGTGAATTGGTTTAAATTAAAACAATGGCAGAAAAGTTAAGTCCAAATGAATGAGTCTCTTTAATGAAAAAGAACAAATAGGCTATTAACTAAATAATAAAATAAGATTGATTATAAAATAAAATATATTTTTTTACTAGACAAGAAAATCTGGTGTGACTGCGCACAGCACACAACTTTCTCTTACCTTCGGTAATCGAAAGTTGTGCACTGTGCTTGTCACACCAGATTTTTCGTAGTCGACATGTATTTAGTTTCCGACAGTAGGGTACAATTGAATTCAAGATGTAAAATTTATAAGTATGGGAAAATATTTATATTTTGTTACCATGGCAACCATTTCTCCTATCCTTCCCTATGAAACACAAGAGTAAAGTGGTCTTCAGAAAGATTTCAATCGCAAAACGAGAATATACATTTTAAAGAGCATCTAAAAAAATAATTGATTTTTGAATTTAAAAAAAAATCGTTGGAGCAAATTTGAGAAAATCGAAAAAAACTGAAAAAGATACATTAGTAAAGTACTAGTACTCTTTGGCCGATTTTGATTAAAAGCTTATTTTTTCCGGTCCCGGGGGTGTTTAACTTAAATATAAAATTTCAACCTCATAGCTCAATTCCTTCATGCTTAAAATTGAACACACACACACACACACCCCACCCACCCACCCACCCACCCCACACACACACACACAGACAGACCATATCGCGAAAACCACTTTTTTGGATTCAGGGGACCTCAAACGTGAAGATCCATCAAAATCTCGACATCGAATTTTTGACATGAATCCAATACTTTCTCTCTATATATATATTACATATATACATAGGTAAGAGAAAGTAAAAAAAAAATTGCTTGAAAGCTCTTATGATAAAATCATTAGAATCCTCAAAATAGTTTATATTTAGTAAATTAAATTATTAATATGATGAGTCAGTTTATCATTTCCCCTACATTATAACAATTCCCTAGATAAAAAAATTTGTTAATTAAAAATTAAGAAAAATGATTGGTTTCGGTGAAGGTGTGCTTGTATGTCTATAGCCCTAAATTATATTTAAAATATATATGATCGTAAATCCATGGCATAATAAATCAGGAATTATATAATTTTAAATGTGTACTAATTTATTTAAATAATGTAATTAAGGAATTCTGTTGTGTATTGTATGGAATGAATGTGTCTACGGATGAGTGCTGTCATTTATCACAAATAACCTTATTAATAATTAAATCTACCAATATATTTTATTAAACTATTAATATTTATTTATTTATAAATGCTACTCACACATTTGAGAAGAAAATTTCGATGAGTAATACGGGAGCTGCGGGGAGAGAACACAACACAAAAAAAATTAAACGTCAAGACACACACAAGACCAATTTCAACTTGAAGCAACGAGTATAGAAAAAGAAAAAAGAGTATCTATGAAGGCAAAGAGTTTAGAAAAGAGAAAAGAAGCTACATGAAGATAATAACTTTTGATCAGGAATTTTAATATTAATAAAATTTAATTAAATAATTATAATATCAATATTAATAATAAATAATAACAAAATTAAATATAAAAATATATTTTTGAGTAATAGAATAAAAATAATTTAATCTATCAAAACATACTCCTATAATACAGTATAGGCCTATAATGCATATATGTATAGGAGGTGTGTAATTTAAATAGGAAAATAAAAAATATTTTCGCCCAGAGTATGTAAAGTATTCTCAGTTTCAAGAAGAGAAAAATATAAAATGTAATTTTAATATTTTTATTAAGATCTTTTTCGGTATCTATGAATATTTAGAACCCATCTCTAAATTTACTATCAGCCACTAAATTTAAACAATTTGTAGTAAATGGGCAAAAAAATTTTTTTCACACATTTTTAATTCATGCATTTTATTAAACAGTCATTTTCTTTAGGGTAAGACAATTTTATAGCAGCACACGTGCCATTATTATTATATCACAGGAAAATGGATATTAAGTTCAAAAACTGTGTTAATTGAATGCAAATATTTGCCTGCCTTGTGGAGATCAATCAATGATGGCGAGCTTTCAACGATTATTAAAGTTATCTTTTAAATATGAACAGAGTTATTAATTTTTAATGTTTTAAGAGCCGCTGATAAGAGGTGGAACGTCTAAATGAATAACATTTGTGCTAATTAGACACCCCCATATAAGGAAGGAAGGAATACCGGTGGCTGCTTGCTTGTTGGCATGCATTAATAGAGCGCTAACGGGATAAAAACACGCAATCCACGGAAAAGAGGTTCTAGATCGTTTTTTTTTTACTTGTTTTATTTAATTCTAGTATTGGAGGGAAATTGAAGCTAGACATTTTTGCCACCAATAAAAGATATCCTTGAATAATAATAAAACTTGTTTCGGTTTTTTGTTTGCGAATAATTAAAATTTTAACACGTGAGTTCGTAAAACACGGTGGATTTTCACGCCTTTTCTCAAATACTAGTGGACCAGAAGCGTATATAGAAATTTTTTTCATGGGGGGGGGGGGGGCGGGCAAATTAGGGACACAAAATTTTTTCCGCCCTTAAAAAAATTTTTTTTTTTTTTGTTTACAAATATTACAATGAGACAACAAAATCAGCGAGCCTGCATTTATTAATAATCGAGTTATCTCAACTAAAATCGATCTGTATCACATTTTAGAGTTGATAAATGTAACGGACAAAGAAAACTAATCCATAAAAAGTAAGTAATATTTAATTTCTTAAAGGTTCATATTGTCCTCTTATTATTTCAAAACTTGCTTTTTTTTTTATATATCTAGACAAATTGACTTTTCGACACTTTTTTGATGGATAATTATTAATGAAAAAGTCATCTAAATCGTGCATTCTTAATTCACGCCAATTTAATCCAATATTTTGTAAGCAATGACCAACTTTATATAGATGTAAATGGATATAAACAAGCGGGGTTAGAGGGTGGTGCAGGTGGTAAAACACCGGGGTTTCAATAGGTAGACCCGGGTTCGGGTCTATAAAGGGCAAATTTTTTTTTTATTTCCTCTCTTAATTGTAAATTTCTTCACTTGCTGATAATGAGTGAATATCTCTAATGAATGATGGTTGAATTTAAATCTTCCCGCTTTTTTTCTAGCCCTAACGACACATATTTATATAAACTTGACAGTAGATGGAACTAGTGTTGTTATGAGACGGCCATCTTGATTCTGATTTTGTGATTATATGGGCGTGGACGAAACGTTGTATTATATTTAACACAAAAAAACCCGAAATCAAATATTTTTATTTAAAAAAATGCACATTTTTTTTTTCCTTAGTGAGTTGAGAATAAGATAGAAACATTAATATCTCAGTGCAAATAGAAAGAAAGAATTTTGTAAATAAGAAGAATTATTAACTTTATATAGATGTAAATAGATATAAACAAGAGGGGTTAGAGGTTGGTGCAGGTGGTAAAACACCGGGATTTCAATAGACAGATCCGGGTTCGAGTCTATAAAGGGTAAAATTTTTTTTCATTCTAAATTAATTAATTGATTTAGAAATTGTCTTGGTATATTGAAATAATATAAAATTAAAACAATCTTTTGACTAAAAAAATTCGATATTTTACAATATTTTTACTAATTCAAATTTTGGGGGCCCCATATTCGACGGGGCCCTAGGCGCGCCCCTAGTGCGCCTTGCTTATGATCCGCCACTGATGCCAATATTTAGTTTCATATAGTACAAACATTATGCATCATTCAAATTATATAAACCAGAACTGATTAATTTAAAGCGCCTTAGTGCCAATCCTGGAACTCAACTTCATGATAGCGTAAATTATATTTCTTTTATTTTTCTGACTGGCACTAATCTACTTATCAATGAAAAGAAACAAAATCTATTTAATAAATTTAAAACCCTCAAAAAAGCGAGATGCAGCTTTTTGTTTTTATTTGTCTCAATAGACCTATTGTTTGTTATATTATATTCTTTAATTTAATTTCAAATAAATGGCATTTAAAAATATTTTTGAGTTTTTAAACAGAAAAAGAATTTTTTGGAAATTTTATCAGTAAAGACAAAAGAAAAGAGAAAAGACAAAAGTAAACAGGAAAGAAAGATTATAGAAATGTCAATAAACTGATAATATTATACTAAATTCATTGATTGCCACTGTTTCTTATTATTAATCAATTTGGGCACCGATTCAATTAAAAGCCATTCAATTCTAGATTAACTAAAGAAATAATAGACAAATCCCCAAAAAAGATTCTATGTCTAGTTATTTAATTATCAACATTTAAAAAAAAAAATTAACCTATAAGCCCATAAACACATACAAGACATTTTCAAAATTTTTTTTGGCCTTAAAAGAGGCTGGGATTGCAAATTCAATTCAAAAGGCACTCTGGGTAGGAAAATGGGGAATAATTCTACGCCCCCCCTTCCCCTCCCTCCCCAAGCAATCAGGGTAATTTTTTTACTTTCTCTTACCTATGTACCATCAAGAGAAAAGATATTGGACAATATGGCGGCTACCTACCATAAGGCTCAAATGTCAGGTAGCCGCCATATTGTCCAATATCTTTTCTCTTGATGGTATATATGTAATATATATATAGAGAGAAAGTATTGGATTCATGTCAAAAATTCGATGTCGAGATTTTGATGGATCTTCACGTTTTGAGGTCCCCTGAATCCAAAAAAGTGATTTTCGCGACATGGTCTGTCTGTGTGTGTGTGTGTGTGTGTGTGTGTTCAATTTTAAGCATGAAGGAATTGAGCTATGAGGCTGAAATTTTATATTTAAGTTAAACACCCCCCGGGACCGGAAAAATAAGCTTTTAATCAAAATCGGCCAAAGAGTACTAGTACTTTACTGATGTACTTTTTCAGTTTTTTTCGATTTTCTCAAAATTCGCTCTAACGATTTTGATTAAAATTCAAAAATCAATTATTTTTTAGATGCTCTTTCAAATGTATATTCTCGTTTTGCCCTCAAAATTGTTTGAAGCACACTTTACTCTTGTGCTTCATAGGAAAGATAGGAGAAATGGTTGCCCTGGTAACAAAATATAAATATTTTCCCATACTTATAAATTTTACATCTGAATTCAAATATTCCCTACTGCCGGGAACTAAATACATGTCGACACAAAAAATCTGGTGTGACAAGCACAGTACACAACTTTCGATTACCGAAGGTAAGAGAAAGTTGTGTGCTGTGCGCCAGTCACACCAGATTTTTTACATTTAAATGATGAAACAACAAGTGTTTAGGCTTATAAAAAAACAGTTTTCAACCTGGAAATTAAGTTTTCGTATTGTAGAAATAAAGTTATCAATTATCCCGGAAAGGGTCAAAAAGTTCATTTTTCTCTAAATTATTCAATTTCATTAACAATTTTAAATTTATGTGAAAACCACATTTACTACAAGCTTCCTATCCTTGCCCCCCATTAGAATAAAACTCAATAATTCATATTGAGCTCAATAATAAATTTCCTCTTATATTTATAGATGTGCGTGTTCAGACTTTTTTTTCTTAGTAAATACAATATGTTAATATGACAGCTAAAGGACAGAAATTACTTAAAGTACAAATTCTTAAGATTCATAATTGATGAGAAAAAAATAAAATAAAAACGAATTCCAATTTAGCGTCGAAGATTCACTTATATTTTAAAACAAATGATTTTATTCGCTTTGTCTATTTGATGATAAACATCGATAAAAAAAAATATATAATCTTTAAGAACTTGAATTATGATAAAAGAATTTTACAAGATAAGATACCTCCTCGGGATTTGACAATGCCAGCCAGCTACAAGAGGCTGTTAGTGTGTTTTGAAAACACACTTTCGGTACAAACATAGACAGTGAAGAAGGATTATTAAATTCCTGGATACATTTCTGGGCCTCTTAAGGCTGGTGTAGCGAGCTTCCACAAAGAAGACCCGGGTTCAAATCCTGGGCTTGAGGGATTTTTTCATTAAATAAAAATTAAATATTTATTAATTCATATATCCGAAAAAATAAGGGTGTGCCGCCGGGAGTCGAACCACGGATCCTCCGATTGGTACTCAGAGTGCCCTAACCACTAGACCACAGCACGACATTCGGATATATGAAGTTCACTTATGAACTCACTTGGAAAGCAAATTTAGTCATCAGGAGAAATGGACCCATGAACGGTGCCACAAATTTATATACGCGATATATATAATATCTTAAATATTATATATAATTTCTTATTTATTAATTAAATAAAAATATTTAAATTTGATGAAGCTCAGGAACCTTCTTTACAATTTTCAAGAGGATTCGGACCAGTAGGTTCAATTAAAGTCAAAAAGTTTTCTAAAACAAAACTTTATTTGAACCCCACGAATTTAATCTCGAAAATGTAAAAATCCTCGGTTTTGAAAAAGATGACCCGAGAAGAAAATTCAAGGAGTATAAAATAAAAGAGTGTGGATGCAGTCCAATAATTATATTAAGAATAAAGCTAACTCCTAGTTTATTTCTTGGACAGGTTTAACGGATGGTATGTACATATAATCAAAAAATTATTAAAATTTTAATAATTTATTAGTTCTTGACAGATACATTACTGTTTCGACCCAAAACTCAACAGCCATCTTCAGAACATAAGACATACTTCAGAACATAATAAATAAATGTCTAAAAACTGCGTTATAACAATAAGATAGTTCTGATATACATATACAGGAAAATTTATTAAAAATGTTTAAAGCCAATCGTGTATCACGTGAGATATTATATCTTCACGGAGTGCCGGTAGATGGCTACAACCAGAGGCCGGTTGGGTTTGAGGTGTGTGCCTTCGAGCGCTTAAGGCCGGGTAAATAAATGCGGGATCCCGGTAGGAATTTCAAATAACAATTTGCAATAACCCAAGTTACAGTATGTAGTAGATTATAAAACCTTTGTGAAATTTTAAAATCTAATTATACGTGTCATATTTAGACACAATAAAATTACAAGAGCGTGAACATATAAAATAAGAATATAAAAACTGAAAAATGTCGAAATATTTGGCACAAACTGATTTAAATTGTAATTATAAAATAATTTTCTATTTTAAAAGCGACCTATATGCTGAATGAGATCAAACAGTCTGATATATATTATTGGTAAATTGTTGTAAATGAAATAAAAGAAATTTCAGGTGACTCAGAGTTCGATCGAGGCTAATTGAACTTCAAAAATTTCATATGATGTAATAAATTAAAAATCACTAACGAATCATTTTAGGGGAAAATTATATATTGAGAGGGGAATTTTGATTTGCAAAATTATTGTGAAATAATGTTAAGGAGTGAAAAAATTTGTTATTATAGTTATTAATAGTTACAATTTTTTTTTTTTTTTTACTGTTTTGAAATTGAAATTTTGTAGACTTTTTGAATTATCCTCTCTTGCGCAATTATGGGCCGAATGAATAAAAGTTTGGTGGCTGTGAATATATTGATTGGAGCAAGGGCAGGTTTTCATTTATTGAACTCGTCTCTTGTTCTCAATCATTTATAAGTTTATTTATGGCAACGTTCAACACGCTGGTTCCAAGGGGCCACCTAACCGGAGGTTCCACCTTGATTGACATTGCCTCACTGCATTGGTTATTACTTTTTTTTTTAACAATAATTTATTTTAAAAAATTAAAATCTAATATGGACTCTGTTATGCATTAGTGTGTCAAGCGCCAAAAAATTAAAAATTGAGTTAAGCACGGAATATTGTTTCAAATGCTATAATTAATAGTATTTTTTATGAAATATGTCCTAAAAAAATTTATATTTAATGTTACTTGCACAATTGACAAAAAAAATTATATATAATCTAATCAAAACAAAAAACTTTTAATGTTAATTTTCTCAAATCTCGGTAGCTGGCGCTTGACACACTAATGCGTAACAGGGT
>JAKCPI010001684.1:0-31623 GCA_023213315.1 Euborellia annulipes | reverse complement strand
AAAAAGGGGGCGTTCAAGTATTACGTAACGAAAATTTGGGAGTCTTGAAAACGTTACCATGCGTTACAGGGAGGGGGGTTGAACAACGCGTTACCTATCTTTTTTTCTATTTAAATAAAATACGAGCGAAATTAAAGTTGTTAACCCTTTTCGTTTTTGTTTTACGGGGAATCCCTCTATTTGTAGAGTACGCCTTATTTATTATTATTTTGTTCTCCTAAGTTCATAGGCACGCTTGCACACTGGGGGGGGGGAGGGGTACATTGTCCCCTCTGGCAGAGGGGTTCAGAAGGGGAGGCAATATGTCTTCTTTTTTATTTAATTTATTTTTAATAAAAATGTATCATTTTTAAAATAAAATTTTTAAATTAAAGAGCAAGAAATTCATTTTTTTCCCAAAATATTTTATTTTAAAAAGTTGTATCCTGTTGCGACCAGTCACACCAGATTTTTATTTATTTATTCATTTATTTTTTTTTTTATTTATTTGCCTTTTCCACCCTAAGGCCATTGGGCAATTTTTCATTTAATTTTTTTTTCTCATTCACACTCACACTCACACACTCACATTCACACAGTCTTTTCGGCAACTTAGGCCATTTAAGACTTTTGACGATATCCGTTATGAATATATATTATTATTTGGGGTCCAGGCATTTTTTATTTAAGCCATTTGGTATCCAAATGCCTTAAATAAAATTATCGGACTACCTGGGGTCCGAACCCGCGACGTTCGGTATAGAGGGTAGGCACGCTACCGACTACTCCAAGCCCCGTGGGCTTTTATTTATTATTACCGCATACGCGATTAAAACAATAACAAAGTTATTTTAGCGACTTTCCGGTACTTTGCGCGACACAATTGTGACTTTGGCGTTACGTAACGTCTAGGGGGGTCAGAAAAATGTTACGATGCTTTACATTAGGGAGGGGGTGGGGGGGGGTCAAAAATCTTCAAAAATTGCCTTACGTAATACTTGAACGATCCCAAATCCAAAAATCTGAATATAAAATTTAAAATGTGTAGGCCTACTTAAAGTATCTATTTATATAATTTATAATATTTATATAATTCGCTAATGTCCGTCTGTCTGTGCGTCCGTCTGTCCGTCTTTCACGGTCTATTTGAGCAACTTCCCGTTGTAATTTTGAAACGAAATTTTTTATGCTTAAAGAGGACCTTCTAGGAATTACAGGAAAATTACTAATAATGTCGAGATTTTGATGAAAATACACGTTTTGGGGTCCCCTGAATCTATAAAAGGGGGTCCCACAAAATGTTCTACCTGTGGTAAAAATATCTCAAGAACGAAAAAAGCTAGCAAGTTGAAATTTTATATTTAAGTTCGGTACTTCAATGAAATGTGACACGAAGCTTTTAAACAAAATCGGCCAAAGAGTACTAGTACTTTACTGATGCACTTTTTCAGTTTTTTTCATTTTCTCAAAATTTATTTGAACGATTTTGATTAAAATTCATAAATCAATTATTTTTTAGATGCTCTTTGAAATGTATATTCTCATTTTGCCTTTGAAATCTTCTGAAGAACACTTTACTCTTGCAATTTATGGGAAGAATAGGAGAAATGTTTGCCATGGTAACAAAATATAAATATTTTCCCACGACTATAAATTTTATATCTTGAATATAAATATATGTCGACACAAAAAATCTGGTGTGACAAGAATGACACCAGATTTTTTCATTCATAGTACTTTCTCATATATGTAAGGTGGAGTAATAGGCCTAATCACTCGGTGTTTATTTTAAGAATTCCTTCACTTTAGACCGGATCTTGAATTTATTTATTTATTTGATTGATATCATCTCCTAAAATCATCAATCTAATTGAGAAATCGGATTGTTTAATTTTTAATTGGTGACGCTTTTTGAAGACCCGCGCATTTTTCAACCTTCAGTGTTTTTTTTTTTTTTTTTTTGTGGTCCCCCCCCCCTCTCTCCGTTTCCTATCTTCTCTCTATCTCGATATATACTCTTTGATTATTGATCGGCAACTTCCAATCAAGAGAGAAGGAAGCTTCGACCTTCAACTTGAACGTGTTCCATGATAGGGATCATATCAAATGGCGAATTATCATCGAAATCGCTTCCTTTTTTTTTTTTTTTTTTTTTTTTTTTTTTTTTTTTTTTTTTTTGAATTCACTCTCTCCTTAATTTCCCTCTAACCTGATTCATAAACCAAATGGATTCGATCTCCCTCTCTGATATCAATAGACAATAACTTTATTATCAGTTATCAGCTCCAGCTATATTGGAATAATCTTTTTAAATTTTATAAATTAAATTTACATATAAATCTTTTTTTTTTTTTTTTTGTTTATTTGTTCTTGGGATTATTGATCTACTTTGCTCGGGCCCGCCTGCGGGGAATTGTTCTTTTACTAAAAATAATTGACTTTTTAGAAACGAGATGAAACTTTTTCAAGTCGATTAGAATCGATTCTTTTTCTTACAATACCGATGGTAATATAGTTTGTAACGTTTTCGTTGATTGGCTTTCATCTTTCTTTCAAAGCCTACACATAACACACCAACCAACACGGCTTCTAAGATCGGTTAGTGAACATATGTGGCATTCTTAATTCTTCAATTTTAATGTTTTATTCTGATACTCAACTTTCATATTTAATTTTAATGTTCGGTACCATATTACGTGCAATTTCTGGATAGAATATTCTTTTATAAAAATATTGAAAACAATATTTGTGAGTTTTGTATTTAATAAAATGTTTAATAAATCTTATATTATAAAAAAATAAATATATTTAATATCTCCTAAGCAAGAGTTGAAAAGTCGAATTTCAGAAATTATTAATCGATTTCAAAATCGAAAATGACTTTTCAAACGCTTTTTCCATCCCTACTACAGAAATGATAAAAAAAAACCAAATGGCTTGATATACAGATAAATAAAGTATTGGATTCATGTCGAAAATTCGATGCCAAGATTTTGATGGATATATGTCGTAGACAGATCGTGAAATTAGACAGTTCATGAACTGTCTAGACATTTCATGAACTGCAGCCAGATCGTGTAATGGTCAAACAGTTACATGATCTGGCTAAAAATTTTAGACAGTTCATGAAATGCAATTGGGCCTTAGACAGATCGTGTAATGCTCGAGAATTACATGAAATGTCTAAATTTTTTAGGCAGTTCATGAACTGCCTAACAACAGTTTTGCCGATCGTGTACTGTTTGTAAAGCAAATAAAGATCTCGAAAAAAAGTCAATTTTTTTCAATATTATTATTATTATCGATTACTAAATTTTCCAAATCTCCCTCACTTTGTAAATCTTGAGTTAAGGTGCGCGTCTCGGGGTTCTAATTTTGAGAGATTGCGGCCACAAATTTGAAGCTATCTACCTCAATTTTTTTTTAAATTAAAGCTATTTAAAATGTCTACAACTTATAGAAGCCCTTTTTTTGATTTTCGAAAAAATACATTTTTTTTTTTAGATTTATTGCATTAAATTACAAACAGTACACGATCGGCAAAACTGCTGTTAGGCAGTTCATGAACTGCCTAAAAAATTTAGACATTTCATGTAATTCTCGAGCATTACACGATCTGTCTAAGTCCCAATTGCATTTCATGAACTGTCTAAAATTTTTAGCCAGATCATGTAACTGTTTGACCATTACACGAACTGGCTGCAGTTCATGAAATGTCTAGACAGTTCATGAACTGTCTAATTTCACGATCTGTCTACGATATATACACGTTTTGGGGTCCATTGAGTCCAAAAAAGTGGTTTTCGCGTCTGTCTGTCTGTGTGTTTTATATTTAAGTTAGGCACTCTTATGGGAGGTGACATGAAGCTTTTGAACAAAATTGACCAAAGAGTACAAGTACTTTACTGATGTACTTTTTCAAAAAAAAAAAAAAAATTTCAAAAAAAAAAAAAAAAAAAAAGTACATCAGTAAAGTACTAGTACTCTTTGGACGATTTTGTCCAAAAGCTTCATGTTACGTCCCAGGGGAGGGGGAGTAAATTGGTCTTCAGAAGATTTCAATGACAAAATGAGAATATACATTTTAAAGAGAATCTAAAAAATTATTGATTTTTGAATTTTAATTTGAATAAAATTCGAAAAATCAATAATTTTTTTAGTTTCTCTTTAAAATGTATATTCTCATTTTGCTCTCGAAATTGTTTGAAGACCACTTTACTCTTGTACTTCATAGGAAAGATAGGAGAAATGGTTGCCATGGTAACAAAATATAAATATTTTCACATGCTTATAAATTTTACACCTTGAATATTAATATAGGCTATGAACCCGCGGGCTTGGTGTTGGGGTTAGCGTGCTGGACTTGAATAGCAAGGGTTGCGGGTTCGGATCCCAAGCAGTCCGATGATTTTATTTAAGCCATTTGTACACTAAATGCCTTAAATAAGAACGCCTGGACCCCCAATAGACATATTCATTATCAACGGTTATCGTCAAACGTCTTATATGTCCTAAAATGCCGAAAAGACTGGGTGAGTGAGAGTGTGAAGTAGAAAAATATAAGCTATGTTACAACGGAAACTATATCTCGACACATAAAAATCTAGTATGGCAAGTGTTCTGTGCGTCCAGTCATACCAGATTTTTATAATTGATCTTGTTAAAGACCTAGGCATTGTAATTTGCTCTTTTGCTTTATAATCACACACGGAATCTAAAAAGAAATTAGGTTTAGGGCTCATCCAATTGGATGGACACTGACCTCTTTATTGCTTATTTTGCAAAAGAATTCTCTCTCATGGCAGAGGATTTTATAGCAATGTACCGTTGTTAACTTGATAACCAATAAAAGGGTGACCTATATATCTCTAAGAGAAGGGCGTGTGTGTGAGTGTGCGTGGCAATTTAAGGGAAGAAACATTTCGGTGTCAGTGAGGGTGGCCTAAAGCCAGCCATAAGGAAGGGTGCATAATCATAACATTCACTCACCCTCTACTAAGCAAATGAATGAAATTTATACGTTAATCTCTAGAATAAATCAAATTTCTTTAATCTCCAACTCAATAAGAAAATTTAAAAGTCGAAACGTTAATTTTAATATGAGACCATTTAAGTAATCAGCAGAACGAAGTTGGGTGTTATTGCTGACAAGGGAGGGGGGAATAAAATAACAAAAAATGGGAGCGTTGCGTTGAAACGGCTGGAGAGCAAATGAAAAGTAACTTTTGTGATCTGTTATTATTATTGTATTAGTATGCCAATTTTAACTTTTTTGCTTTAAGGGGCTACGGGAGCGAACTGGTTAGGCATGATGGCGTTGTAAGTCATTAAAAGTATGCCCAAATATCAAGTAATTCAAAAATTTGCCAAGAGATGTCAGAATGGAGGCTAATAATATTTAATGCATTTGGTTGATTTTCATTGATCTTTTACTTTATAAATGTTATTATATATTATGTATCTTTTATAAAAGAATAAAAATATATAAATATAGGCCAGATATAGGCTAATACTATATCGGCTGTTAGACTAGCCTGCCATCTATTGCAAGAATGCTGAACTAATTTGACAGTTGGTTTTTAAATAAATCATCTAAGCTTATTTTAAACATTTCTTAATTAATATGTGATTAATAATATCAATAAATTCATTCATTAAATTTAAAAAAAATTAAAGATTATTGGGACAGATTGTTTTTTTGTATTTGCTTGATAACAAAAAAATTAATTACGATAATTTTTTAATAAGTAAACAAATTATAGCTCGATGTCCGAATAATCTCTTATGAATTTAATTCTTAAAAAAAAAACATCGCATTGATAAATTCCTTATAATAGTCTAGTTTTTTTTTAAAGTACGTTTAGACGTCGCTCCTGAAGCACCTTAATTACGGATCTCTCGAAACGCTTGCTTGTAGTTATTAAGATTACTTAAAAAAAATTGATTTTCTTCATAAAACCTCTTTAACCGTTTCCCGTAAAGTTAAATTCGAATCTCCCTCCCCTCCTTCCCCTCCATTCAATGGATGTTAATTTACTCCAGCTTCTAAAAAAAAAAGGATCGTTAAATAGAAGAGATTTACATATATAAATAAACATCTTTGACTGACTCTGACTCCACTTGGAGTGTTAATTTTTATTTCCTAATCAAATATCTAAAGGCGGATTTGTTTTCGTTGAATATATAGGCATATAATTTTTGTTCTGTCTCACCTTTTTTTCTATAAATTATTTCAAAATCAAATAAATACTTGAAAAATCTGGTGTGACTGGCGCACAGCACACAACTTTCTCTTACCTTCGGTAATCGACAATTTCTCCTATTATTCCTATGAATAACAAGAGTAAAGTGGTCTTCAGAAGATTTCAATGGCAAAATGAGAATATACATTTTAAAGAGCATCTAAAAAATAATTGAATTTTGAATTAAAAAAAAAAAAAAAAATCGTGGAGCAAATTTTGATAAAATCGAAAAAAACTGAAAAAGTGCATCAGTAAAGTACTAGTACTCTTTGGTCGATTTTGATTAAAAGCTTATTTTTCCGGTACCGGGGGGTGTTTAACTTATATATAAAATTTCAGCCTCGTAGCTCAATTCCTTTATATAAAATTTCAGCCTCGTAGCTCAATTCCTTCATGCTTAAAATTGAACACACACACAGACAGACAGACAGACCATGTCGAGAAAACCACTTTTTTGTATTCAGGGGACCTCAAAACGTGAAGATTCATCAAAATCTCGACATCGAATTTTTGACATGAATCCAATACTTTCTCTCTATATATATATATTACATATATAGAGGTAAGAGAAAGTAAAAAAGTGTTGAGATAATGTGGAGTGGTTGGCTGTTGTTCCCGATTACACCAAGTTGTTGTATTTTAATTAAAGCTTCTTAATTAAGTCTAAGTCCACGGAGGGGATTAATTTATATACAATTAACACACGAGAGCCACCTATTATCAAATTTGGCAAACGATAAAATGTCCAATTTATTACTTCCTTATCAATCGAGTATACTTAATTTAAATTCGATGCTATTATTTTTATTTATTCATGTGTGTGGTGGGGGGAGTTCTTATCAGAACAGGCTTAGAAAAAACAGGGGCCCAACGGGAGAACAAAGCGGCGAGGCCCCCAAAAGGGCGTATAAATCTACCGGGGGCTCATTACGGGGCTTGTCGTTTTAATTGAAATCCCGTGTCAGAGGCGCAGGCGCCCCTCTCAAAAAAAAGACAACAACCGGGGCCACCCTTCGGGCGAGCCCTTCCAATGACACGGCCAAAAAGTACTAAAATCCTTTAATTATGTGGGTCAAATCCTCTCTGATAAAAAAAAAATCGATACTAGTTTAAAATTAAAATCAAAAGTTGATTTCGATTAGGAAAATGGGATTTTACATTACCTATTGTTTCACATTTTCTCCGCAGTGAAGCGCTTCAAGCAATTTTTACTTTCTCTTACCTATGTATATATGTAATATATATATAGAGAGAAAGTATTGGATTCATGTCAAAAATTCGATGTCGAGATTTTGATGGATCTTCACGTTTTGAGATCCCCTGAATCCAAAAAAGTGGTTTTCGCGACATGGTCTGTCTGTGGGTGGGTGGGTGTGTGGGTGGGTGGGTGGGTGTGTGTGTGTTCAATTTTAAGGATGAAGGAATTGAGCTACGAGGTTGAAATTTTATATTTAAGTTAAACACCCCCCGGGACCGGAAAAATAAGCTTTTAATCAAAATCGGCCAAAGAGTACTAGTACTTTACTGATGCACTTTTTCAGTTTTTTTCGATTTTCTCAAAATTTGCTCCAACGATTTTTTTTAAAATTCAAAAATCAATTATTTTTTAGATGCTCTTTCAAATGTATATTCTCATTTTGCAATTGAAATCTTCTGAAGACCACTTTACTCTTGTATTTCATAGGGAAGATAGGAGAAATGGTTGCCATGGTAACAAAATATAAATATTTTCCCATACTTATAAATTTTACATCTGAATTCATATGTTCCGTACTGTCGGGAACTAAATATATGTCGACACAAAAAATCTGGTGTGACAAGCACAGAACACAACTTTCGATTACCGAAGGTAAGAGAAAGTTGTGTGCTGTGCGCCAGTCACACCAGATTTTTTTTTTTATGTCAATATAAAAAAATAAAATTGTGAATTTTTTCTACCTTTTATAAAATGGCTACCAGTCAATTTAAATAAATAGGAACGGAGTCTAAAAGGCCGAAAAAGATCTTCAATAAATAAATAAAAGATGGCAATTTGAACCACCAGGCATTAAAACATCGCTTTAAAAAAAGATGCTTTTACACGAATGATAGGTACTTTATTCTTTCGCAGTAAATTTATTTCAAAATAAACTACATAAATCTAATTCTCGTTATTTTAATATATATTTTTACTAAATTTTAAATAAAAAATATTTCTTAATTGAATATTTAAATAATTATAATAAAAAAATCCGGAATTTTAGCTTGACTTAACATATATTTCCTGCAATTTAATATAAGTTATTATTATTTTTTTATATTATTATTATTTAAATAAATCCTTAATTGTTAAAAATGTCTTAATCAAATAATAAATGAGCTGATTTAACAAATTCAGCCATGATGGCATTAGAAGACGTGAAAAATCCGGCTCTGTGATTGGTCGAAGCTGCGTGCACGCTGCTGTACTAGCTTAAATTCTATTAGCCAAGCTGCAAATTAACCTGCACCAAAACTCCCGCATGGGTCATTAGTGAAGTCATACCCGCATGAAATAACGCGGCGTGTATACGAAACCACATCGTGTGAATCCACCTTAAATCGGTAAAGAAAATTTCGAGAAAAGTGGAAAAAACTAAAAAACTAATTCAGTAAACGTTTTTTTTTTTTTTTTTTTTTTTTTTTTGGAATGGGTGCATAAGGTCCGAAGACCTATAATGACCAATAGTCACATGCAGCCAGGAAGAAAATAAAAACAAAAGGAGAAGCATAAAGGGGAAACTCAACTGCGGGAACTGAGAAGATGCCTGTTGAGGTTAGTCTTGAAAGTCTGAAGATTGTAGGTTTTGGGGAAGATAGACGCAGGGAGCTTGTTCCAATCACGGGAGGTCATGGGGACAAAGGAAGAATGAAATTGTTTTGTTCTGTTAGTCGTGATCTGAACAGCATAGGGATGCTGGGAAGATGCCTCTCTTGTGTTCCGTGAATATGTTGCATTGGGTGGGATAATTGATTCCAATTCGGCAGAGCATTGACCATGGTAATACCTGTAGAAGAGAGATAGTGCAGATACTCTTCTTCTATGATCTAGTGACTGTAGGGATGCAGTAAGGGTAGAATCACCTATCAGTCTAATTGCACGCCTCTGTATGGCTTCCAAGGAGGAGAGAGCGTCTTTTGACGCCCCTCGCCAAAGGTGGGAACAATATTCAAGACACGGCCGAATTTGGGCTTTATAGAGGATTAGGAGTTGTTGGGAGGAAAAGTAACGCTTCGTTTTGAATAGGAAACCCAATTTCCTTGCGGTAGATTTAACCACAGAAGAGATGTGGTTGCTCCAGGAGAGATCAGATGTAATTGTCACTCCCAGAACAGAAAATGAATCTTTGAACTCGAGGCTATTATTGCTGTAAATAAGGGGAGGGCAAATCCTATTTTTTTGTCTAGAAATTAAACAACATTGGGTTTTTAGGGAATTGAATTTTACTTGATTGAGGTTTCCCCATTCCTCCAAGAGACCAAGATCATCATTTATCGACGACACAGCCCCCAGACGGCCAGTGGATGAGGCTTCACCAGTCCTGACTGAGTGCAGGGTACTGTCATCAGCAAAGCAATGAATTGGGTTGGAGGTTACTCCCATGAGATCGTTAAACGTACTGTACATTGCTCATTTAATAGTATTAGATTAGATAGATTTAATAGAAATATTCTGAAAATATAGAAAATTGATTTAGAAAAATCGGGTGTGATGATCGCACAGCACACAACTTTCCTTCAGTAGGAGAAAGTTGTGCACCGTGCTGGTCATACCAGATTTTTTTGTGTCGAGATATATTTAGTTGCTCTTAGCACTTTAGTTTCAAACTTGACCACGCGATGATTCATATATGGCGCTGAGCTATACGAATGCTTCCACATCAGTAAAGTGTACTTCAAACGATTTCCACGAAAAATTTCACTTATATACTTTTTAAAGAGCATCTAAAAAAATAGTTCATTTATGAATTTTAAACAAAATAGTCGCAGCGAATTATGAGAAAATCATAAAAAACTTAAAAAGTACATCAGTAAAGTGTAGGCCTACTTCAAACGATTTCAATGAAAAATTTCACTGATATGCCACTCTGATTTTTCCCGTTGCGCGATATTCCACCTACATAGAACGGTATAAAGACAAATTCCCTATTTTTTTTAAGCAACCTTTTCTCAAGGTATTTATTAATTTCTTAATTTATTGATAAGATCAGAAAAAGAGACAAATTTTCCTTTCCTTTCATTTACTTTTTTTAATTATTCTTTAATAAATATTATTTTTTAACTCATCTTTAAAAATACCCACCTTTTATTTTTAAAGTTCATTTATCAAAATAAAAAAAAGTCCATTAGTTGCCTTGAATAATCCTTGGAACTTTCTAAATTAAAATAATTTCCATTCTTTCTTTAAAAAAATCTTTTTTTTTTCTCTCTCTCTCTCTCTCTCTCTCGTTCTTTGTTATTCTTAATTCTAAATTATCTCTAAATTAAATGGAGATGAAATTTATTTGGCTTTTAGTGGCATGCCTTAAATGCTCTCCGTTGCTGGTCCATAAATTCGGCTAAGGTTTATTATCAATAAGCGAACATGTTTGGTTGGCCAGCAGAAAAAAAAAAAGTCATCATTTGAGTGATTTATTTAGGGCGAGAACACAAGGTAAAAAATCTGGTGTGACTGACAACACACATCTATTACTCTTCGGTAAGAGAAAGTTGTGAATCTGTTTGTCACACCAGATTTTTTGTGTCGAGATATATTTAGTTTCCCATAGCACCTTGTATTTTAAATGTTGACTGCTTGAAATAAACTATGGTTATTTTTCAAAATTTTAATCTCATATTTGGACATTTTATACACAATATAGATTCGTAAATAAATACAAAATTTCATAAGAATTGGAAATTTTTTTTTAATGTGTAAAAAGATCCAAAGGGAGGACCCCCTTTTGAATAGAAATTAACATATAAATCCCCATATGGGGATTTAACATTGGCTCTATGGAAGGAAGAGCCGGAAAGTGAATTTGAAAAATCTGAAATACTACTGCTGTAAAGTGTACAGTGCAGTGGAGGATCCAGAGGAGTTTCTCGGGGTATGGGGTGGGGGAATCTGGTGTGACTGTTCGCACAGCACACAATTTTTTCTTATTATCGGTAATTTAAAGCTGCATTCTGTAGGTGTTTACCAGAATATATTGAATATATACAAATCAAATTTTTAAGTATTAGTTTTTAAAAGTTTTATAGTAGTAAGGAAGAAAGAAAAGAGCGTTTGCAGCTAGGTTATTTCGGTCAATAATCACTTCAAGCCGACGTTTCGGTCAGATATACGACCATCATCAGGGCTGAAGAGTGTCAAACAAAATTCCTCAGAATGTCAATGGCACAATTGAGTAAAATATTTTTTGCCATTTTATAAGGACCATCAGGCTATGCGATTCAAGGTTAGGATTGTTCAGGTTAGATCTAACCTTGACTCCGCATAGCCTGATGGTCCTTATAAAATGGCAAAAAATATTTTACTCAATTGTGCCATTCGACATTCTGAGGAATTTTGTTGACACGCTTCAGCCCTGATGATGGTCGTATCTGACCGAAACGACGGCTTGAAGTGATTATTAAACGAAATAAACCTAGCTGCAAACGCTCTTTTTCTTTCTTCCTTACTACGAGATCTACTCAGCTATCCACCTCACTTTAATTTAAAAAATTTTATATTAAAAATACAATTTTTTCAAAAAAAAAAAAAAAATATTTTTTCTCAAACCTCGGGTAATTACCCCCCCACCTTGTATCAGCCCTTGGTACAGTGAGGCACAATATTAAGTCCCACCCATGCGTTTTGCACTTGTGATTTATTTCATTGTTTTTAAAAAAATATTATTTTTTTTTAAACATTCACACTTTTTTCTCATTCACACTCACACTCACACAATCTTTTCGGCAACTTAGGCCATTTAAGACTTTGACGATAACCGTTATGAATATATATTATTTGAAGTCCAGGCATTCTTATTTAAGACATTTGGTATCCAAATGGCTTAAATAAAATCATCGGACTGCCTGGGGTCCGAACCCGCGACGTTCTGTATAGAAAGTAGGCACGCTACCAACTACTCCAAGCCCCGTGGGCAAAAAGTATTATATTGGAATCTTTCATGGTTTAAATCTAGAAGATTTCCATTAAAAATTTTAATTTTCTTTTATAAAAACAATGAAATAATCACAAGTAGAAAACGCATCGGTGGGACTTAATATTGTCCCTCACTGTACTTCAAAAGATTTTCAAAAAAAAAAATTTTTTACTGATATACTTCTTAAAGGGCATTAAAAAAAAAAAATTGATTTATAAATTTTAATAAAAAACATTTATATTCTGATACCATTGCAACTTTTTCTCCTAATAGATTCGGATAATCGAGTTTCTACTGATGAAATGATAACGGTATTTTCACCCTCTTTTTAGAAGATTCTCATATTCAAATTTTACATGACTAAGTGAGTGTCAAACAGTTATTATTAACGCCGAGTGCTTAATGCATGCTAATGATCTTAAATGTCTTAGAAATATGAATACATCATCATCGGCTATTCAATCGGGGAGAAAAAAAAAACATTTATATTATTTATTATTATTGAACCTTTAGAAAATATTAATACCTGTATTTAAAGAATTTCTTTAAAAAAAAAATGTTGATGACCTGGACTTCTCTCATAGGTGGACAGAATAAATTTTATATTTTCTCCCATTTTTGGGCACTTATTTTGCACTGAAAATTCATATTAATAAAACTTGTTTTTACTTTCTCTTACCTCTATATATGTTAATATATTAATATATGGAGAGAGAAAGTATTGGATTCATGTCAAAAATTCGATGTCGAGATTTTGATGGATATATCACGTTTTGAGGTCCCCTGAATCCAAAAAAGGGGTTTTCGCGACATGGTCTGTCTGTCTGTGCGTGTCTGTGTTCAATTTAAAGCAAGAATGAATTGAGCTAGGAGGCTGAAATTTTATATTTAAGTTAGGCACCCCCCGGGAGCGTGAAAATAAGCTTTTTAACAAAATCGGCCAAAGAGTACTAGTACTTTACTGATGTACTTTTTCAGTTTTTTTTTTTTGATTTTCTCAAAATTCGCTCGAATGATTTTGATTAAAATTCAAAAATCAATTATTTTTTAGATTCTCTTTAAAATGTATATTCTCATTTTGCCATTGAAATCTTCTGAAGGCCACTTTACTCTTGTATTTCATAGGAAAGATAGGAGAAATGGTTGCCATGGTAACAAAATATAAATAATTTCACTTATAAATTTTACATTTTGAATTCTAATATATGTCGACACGAAAAATCTGGTGTGGCAAGCACAGAACACAACTTTCAATTACCGGAGGTAAGAGAAAGTTGTGTGCTGTTTCACAATCACACCAGATTTTTTAAGAATAAATACCTATCTAATCAAGGTTTACATATTAAAGTAAAGACAGCCTTACCTCGGGCAATATAATACTCATCGTTGTTTAATTTTTCGCTTATTAAACTTATTTATTATACGAGTTTTTGGTTTTGGCTAAGCATGTTAATCTCAAGTTTACAATAAAAATATACAAATTACAATGAATAATTAGCAAGTTGAAATTTGTGATATGATCTCATCTTACTTGTTAGTCTGATATACACAAAGATGTCCAACACGGATGGGTTCGGACAATAGGTGGAAAGTTTTATCCCGACGAGTATAATACACGGTTTTTTACATGGATAAAACTAGTACATATAAAACTAGGACGATGTAAAAAACTCTAAAAAAATCAACCCGCTGAAAAAACGGGTTAAAAGATAAAAGAATTTTATTGGAATTTCCTTTTTCGTCAAGTTCGCGCATGCGCAACCGAGTTTTATACATCCGCTATAGTTTTATACGATTTTTGTATAAAACTACAAAATCATGTATACGACCCAACTCTGGTTCGGACGTAGAGTCCTAAATAAGATGAGATGCTTAAGTTAATCCCGCCTCTTGCTTTATGTCGACGTTTCGGAGTCGAATGACTACTTCTTCAGGACATTGCGTGGAAAGCGCTCCCTAATTCTAAAGGAGTCATTGCCAAGACATCTTCAGGAGAGATTCTCTAACTTGCGTTTTAATTAAATTAAACATTGAAATACCTAACAATTTTGATTAGTTCTTTTTGACGTTAGGTTTTCTTGAGTGTTAATAGATTTTGTCTTTCTCTCTGACTGTTTGTGGTTCGTTAGCTACGCTTATTTTATTTCCAAATGAAATAAATTTACCATTTTCATGGCTACCGGCATTTTATTTATTTGGTCACGGGAAATTTGATTTGATTTACATTTTTTTTTTTTTTTTAAGCTTAAGAAATTAACTTTCAGCTTCTGAATTTTTTAAGCCCACTCATAAATTATCCCTAATAATGCCTTAAATGAAAAATTTGGCTAAAATTTTTTTCTTATCTTTCCGCGCGCTTAAAATGGAAGTCCCGAAATATATTATTCATAAATCAGCAGCAGCTGAGTCCATTAAAAGAGGAAGGAGTCGGTCGGCTTCCGAAAAAAAAAAAACGTCTGTCAACTCAGCCTCGTTAAAGAAAGAAGAAAAAAAATAGGATTAGGCCTACTCTTTTTAAGGACGTCACTTTCCCGAAACGTTTCTTTTCAAGAATTTTGTATCTAGTGCAAATACATAATTTCTTATTTTTAGGGGGGGGGGTTATTATTTAATATTTTATCTCAAATTTCACTCTAAAACATTTGGATTGAAATAAAACAGTTTTATTGAAATTAATGTTTTGAAAGCGAAGAGTCTCCCTTCATCAGAGCAAAGGATGATTAATTAACGGAACAAACATCGATAGGAGAACACTTGTCATAATCGGCTACGTATTTTTTTTTTTTTTTTTTTTGATAGTTAATGGCTACATATAGTCACGTTTTATAATAATTAATACTTTGTTACACATACGAATAATCAACTTTTGACTTTCTCTTACCTATATGCAGAGCTGAGGTATTCAGTACTTTTAGTACTTGAAAAAAACTAGTCAGTAAATTTAAATACTTCCAGTACATTACTTAAAGTACTTTTAAATTTAATGTACTGGAAATTTCCAATAATTTTTAAAACAAACACTGATATTTGAGATTTCCAGTACTTTTTCGAAAAAATGCCTGGTACTGGATTCCAAAAAAAAAAAAACTACTTAGTATTTAAAATACTAAAAGTATTTAACTCACTATATACCACGTAATTATCCATAAAAGTATTTAAATTACTTCCAGTACCATTTTTTTATTTCCAGTACTTTTTCGAAAAAAGTACTGGTGCTGGATTCAAAAAAACTACTTAGTATTTTAAAAAGAATTTAAAGTATTTAAATTACTTCCAGCACCAGTACTTTTGATTTCTAGCACCACGACAATTCATCACACTTTTTAACCTCGCTATCTCAGATTTCTATGAAATTTAGGGCATAACTACAGTCAATAGAGACTAAGAAAAAGCCCCAATTTCAACTTGATATCTCAACATTTTACAGCTTATTAGATGCCCTTTTCAATGATATATAACACAACTGGGGCGGTAATAAATTTTAATTAATTTTTCTTAAAATCTCACTATGCAGACCTGGTGCGAGCGTGTGTATTCTTCGATCATTTTTACTTTCTCTTACCTCTATAGAGGTATATATGTTACATATATATAGAGAGAAAGTATTGGTTTCATGTCAGAAATTCGATGTCGAGATTTTGATGGATCTTCACGTTTTGAAGTCCAAAAAGGGTTTTCGCGACATGGTCTGTGTGTGTGTCTGCCTGTGTGTCTGTGTGTGTGTTCAATTTTAAGCATGAAGGAATTGAGCTAGAATTTTTAAATTTTATATTTAAGTTTTGTACCCTCCTGGACCATGAAAATAAGCTTTTAAACAAAAACAGCCAAAGAGTACAAATACTTTGCTGATGTATTATACTTTTTCGCTTTTTTCGATTTTCTCATAATTCGCTCGAACGATTTTGATTAAAATTCAAAAATCAATTATTTTTTAGATGCTCTTCGAACTGTATATTCTCATTTTGTCATTGAAATCTTCTGAAGACCATTTTACTCTTATACTCCATAGAGAACATAGGAGAAATTGTTGCCATGGTAACAAAATATAAATAATCTCCCATACTTATAAATTTTTACATCTTGAATTCTAATATATCGGCGGAAACTAAATATATCTCGACACCAAAAATCTGGTGTGATTAGCACAGAACACAACTTTCGATTACCGAAGTTGCTGTACGACAGTCACACCAGTTTTTTAATCATTCTTACTCGGATTAATATGCCACTACTTTATATATTCGATCTGTAAAAGGAAAATAAATTTATTTTACACCCATGTATAGATGAGATTTTCATAATTCGAAACAGAGAGAATTTATTTATCACCTGAAAGAATTAATTGTTCTTATAGAAGGGACATAAAATAGACTTAAAGGAAGTTAAAATTGAAATCTTATCCTATTGGCTGGCTGGCTGTTGTTGTTGAGCCTTTTTAAGAAGCAATTAACGATCTTGTCCTTTATCCTTATCATCAAAAGAATGATGACTTTGTAAACCAAGAGATTACTTCCCCCCCTTCCTCCCTGTGGTACTTAATTATGATTAATTAACTTTCTTCTTTTTTGGCCTCGCTCGCTCCTCCCTCCGGGAGAATTAATTCAAATAAATGATTGTCCATTTACATAAATCTTTTTCTTTTTTTTTTTTGCAATCGGACATCTATTTTCAGATTATCTTCTCTGATCGCTTTTTGTTTAGGGACTTTTTTTCTCTCTTTTAGAAAAAAAAATTATTAATTTCAAACGATATTTTTTCAACTAGGTTTTAATAAAAATTTTTTTAAGCAATAAAGAAGATTACATTAATCAGGATTTATTTTCTCAATCAAATTTGTCAGAATTCTTTTAGAACTTACTTGAATCATTATTTTATATAATCGACAAATTAGATGCAAAATATAAATTTATTAATCAATTTTCCCTTCAAAGTGGTGACTGTATTACTTGTATTTATTAATCGATGGTAGTACTAAATGCAACTATTTTTTTTCTTTATAGATCTATATTTATTTTATTTGTACAGCTCAGTATCATGGTACAGCTGACGTTTCGGTTCTATGTTGAAACCATTTTTATAAAAGACTTTTTGTCAGCTCTGAAGATGATGAGCCCAAACGTCAGCTGTACAAATAAAATAAAATCAGGGGCGAATATAAGGGGGCCCGAGGGGGTCCGTCAACCCGCTAAATTTTTCAAATAATATATACAGAAAATACGGGTATAAGACCAATTTCTATATTTTTGTTTAAGAAAGTGCATCCCATAAATGAAAGTAATAAAACAAAAAAGAAATTATTATACATGCATTTTTTACTTTCTCATTATCTCTATATATGTTAATATATAAAGTATTGGATTCACAAAAAAACGATTTTCGCGACATGGTCTGTCTGTGGACAAAATATCTCAAGAACGAAAAGAGCTAGGAGGTTGAAATTTTATATTTAAATAAGGAACCCTCATGTGACATGTCACGAAGCTTTTGAATAAAATCGACCAAAGAGAACTAGTACTTTACTGATGCACTTTTTAGTTTTTTTTTTCGATTTTTTCTAAATTTGCTCCAACGATTTTGATTAAAATTCAAAAATCAATTATTTTTTAGATGATTTTTAAAATGTATCTTCTCATTTTGTCTTTGAAATCTTCTAAAGATCACTTTACTCTTGTACTCCATAGAAAAGATAGGAGAAATGGTTGCCATGGTAACAAAATATAAATATTCTCCCATACTTTAAATTTTACATCTTGAAAATCGAATGTACCTTACTGTCGGAAACTAAATATATGTCGACACCAAAAATCTGGCGTGACAAGCTCAGAACACAAGTTTCGATGACCGAAGGTAAGAGAAAGTTGTGTGCTGTGCGACAAGTCACACCAGATTTTTTTTTAAAGATACCGTAGGAAACTAGAAAAAGATTTGTATCTAAATGAATTTATGATCTATTTAATAGATCGCATCGTAATCACTTTAATTAATGCTCCAGATCTTATCCTGACTCTTATAAATAAATACTTTATTACCAATTCATTTGATTTCTCTCTCTCTCTTAAATAAAAATAATTTAATTTCATAAACTTGCAAAATGAGAAGAAGTTGACCTACAAACAAAAGGAAAATTCAATGAATCCTGTCTAGGGTTGCCACCTTGTTTTTACAATGGTGATTAAAGGTACACTGTAAAAAAAAAATGAGAATTTTCAATCATTTTTCATATACTTCGGTGAATTAATATTAATATACCCAGGATATGAATTAAAATTAATATAAAAGTTTATGAACAAATTACCAACTTTTAAACTAATCTTTTTCTTTGTGTGCCGCCAAATTTTGAAAACGTTAAAAGTGTACCGCGACAAGTTGAGAATCACTGGTCTAAACGTTCTCAAATAACTCGACTACCTCAAGGAATTTTTATTAATATTATTTTATAATTATTTTAACGAAACTTGAAATTATTCTTTTAAAATTTATTTCACAAATCTAAATTTATTAAATTCTGGTTTGAAATTCGCGCTCTAAACTATTTAAATATAAATAATTTTTATAAAGTAATTCAACTAAATAGATGTGATGAATATTATAAACTTGTTATATGAACCGTTTATTTTAAAACAGGTGTAAGTCCATTTTCTCTTGTTTCAAGAAAATTAAAGGTTAGCATATCTGGTAATTAAAAAATCTGGTGTGACTGTCGCACAGCACACAACTTTCTCTTAGCTTCGGTAATCGAAAGTTGTGTATTGTGCTTGTCACACCAGATTTTTTTGTCGACTTATATTTAGTTTCCGACAGTACGGTACATTTGAATTCGAGATGTACAATTTATAAACATGGGAGAATGTTTATATTTTGTTACTATAGACACCATTTCTTCTACAAGAGTAAAGTGGTCTTCAGAAGAATTAAATGACAAAATGAGAATATACATTCGAAAGAGCATCTAAAAAATAATTGATTTTTGAATTTTAATCAAAATCTTTGGAGCGAATTTTAAAAATATCGAAAAAAAACTGAAAAAGGCGTATCAGTAAAGTACTAGTACTTTTTGGCCGATTTTATTCAAAAACTTCGTGTCACATCCCAGGCGTGTACATTACGTAAATATAAAATTTCAACCTTCTAGTTCTTTTCGTTCTTGAGTTATTTTGTTCATAGACGAGACCATGTTGCGAAAACCACTTTTTGGATTCAGGGGACCTTAAAGGTGCGGTCACACCGGGACCGGACTTGAGTTTACTGACTAGAGTTCTAACGGAGTCCGAATCGCGGGGGGTTTCACACCGAAACCTCACTGGAGTGACGTCATCTTCCGTCTGTGTTATTTGATGACGCGTATGACGTATGAGTTTATGTAAAGGTTAGAATTATCTGTCACCCATAGCCCTATTTACGAACGAGAAAGTTTTCGATCTTGTTCAACCAGGGAATAAATAAGAAAAAAAAAGAGGTTATATTTTACTGTCAAATCGGGGGAAAAAATGAATGTCAAATGAAGATAGGCATTTGCACCAAGGGCGGTGAAAACAAAAAACAATATTTTACATTTGAATGATGATACTTTATTAAGAAATTTATTTCTTAGTTAACTTAATAAAATTAATTCAAGTTAAATTAAGAAATATTTTTTGCAAATTTTAAGTCAAAAATATATCATAATTGAATATTTTATAAATTATATTTTATTAATTTAAAAAAAATTTGAAATCTATTTGACGTGACTTTCAAATATATTCCCGCATTTTTTAATAAAAAATAAAAGTTTTCTTAGTATTATTATTTTTTTGTTTTATTATTACTAAAAAAAATATTTATAGGACCAAAAATGCCTCTATTAAGAAACTGAAAAAACAGCTGATTGAAAAAGTCGGCCATGTTGGCCTTTTCTGACAGCCGGAGTCAGGTCCCGATCCAACAAAATTGGTTATCCACCAGAGTCCGTATCGTGACGTAGCTCCGCTCAACTCCGTTTCGGCAGCAGTGTGTGCACCTCCATAGAAATACATAGGTTGGGTCCGCCACCGGACTCAACTCAAGTCAAGTCAGGTTCCGGTGTGATCGCACCTTAAAACGTGAAGATCTCGACATGGAATTTTTGACATGAAAACCAATACTTTCTATCTATTTCATATATAGAGAGAAAGTAAAAATAAAAAAAACTTTTATTTACTTTCTCGTATAAAATATAAAGAGAAAGTATTGTAATCGTCAAAAAATTTGACTTCGAGATTTTGAGGTTTTTCCACGTTTTAGACCTCCCTGAGTCCAAAAATACCATTTTGGGCATTATGTCTGTGTGTGTGTGTATGTGTGAACACGATTGCTTGAAAACCAAAGCAGCTAGATAGATGAAATTTGGTATATACTCCTTGCACTAAAATTGTAGATTTCTATCAACTTTTGGAGTAAATACGACACTTGGAAGTAGTACTTTACTTAAAAAGTTTTTTCAAAAATTTTGAAATTTTTCAATTTTTTTTTTTTTATCATATTATAATAAATTACCCTATTTTAAAAAGTTTTTATTCTTTGACATTTTTTTTTTTTTTAAAAACTGAATAGTATTTGAAATGCCCCCGGGTTTGGCGTAGTAGGTAGCGTGCCTACCTCCTATACCAAACGTCGCGGGTTCGGACCCAGGCAGTCCGATGATTTTATTTAAGCCATTTGGATACCAGATGGCTTAAATAGAAAATGCCTGAACCCACAATAGATAATATACATTACAACGGTTATCGTCAAAGTCTTATATGGCCTAAGTTGCCGAAAAGACTGTGTGAATGTGTGTGTGAGTGTGAGTGTGAATGAGAAAAAAGTGTGAATGTTTAAATATAAAAAAAAAAAAAAAAAGTATTTGAAATAATCAACAAAGAAAAAGATTTTTCGCACACACACACACAGACATAATTCCAAAAGAATATACGAGAAAGTTTTGGGGAAGTCATTCCCTATTTATTTATTTTTTTTCCTACAACCTTGCCGAAAAAACATCCTGATTGAGGAATTTTGAATTTCTTTTATTCTCTTATTCTCTATTCTTCTATTCACTCTATTCTCTTATTTGATTTGGTGATAATCTGCCTGAGATTTTTATTATAACGTTTTATTTATTTACAAGTTGAGAAAGGCGCGGCTTCGCCGCCCCATCTCGGCCCTGGCACGAGCGGCGTCTCGATACGTGATCAGTAGTTTTCTCTTAATTTTAAAGCCCATATTATTTTTGCCTAAATGAAATACAATGAATCAAGTTTAAAATTTGAGTATTCGCCCTGCCCGGCCTCTGGGTTTTGAAGGCCATGAGAAAATTACGGGCAAGACGCAAGCCTAAATTTCCCTTTAATAAACTGATTAGAGCCAACGGGCATGCAAATGAATTCAGGCGGACAGGGACCTATTAAAAAAAATCAAGAATTTTAAAATAAAAATTTCGGGAGTGGGGCAATTGCACAATAAATCTTTAAACTTTTAAACCCCTTGATAGATATTCATTAAAAGAATTTTAAATCCAAAAAAGCATGTTTTTATTTGAAGAAATAGAAGAATTAAAAATTTCGGGGGAGGGGGCAATTACACAAAAAATCTTTCAACTTTTAAATCCCTTGATAGATATTCATTGAAGAATTTTAAATCAAAAAAAGCATGTTAATATTTGAAGAAACAGAAGAATTAAAAAAAATTTCGGGGGGGGGGCAATTACACAAAAAATCTTTCAACTTTTAAACCCCTTGATAGATATTCATTCAAGAATTTTAAATCCAAAAAAGCATGTTAATATTTGAAGAAACAGAAGAATTAAAAATTTCGGGGGGGGGGG
The DNA here is from genome assembly GCA_023213315.1 of Euborellia annulipes. Taxonomy (NCBI): domain Eukaryota; kingdom Metazoa; phylum Arthropoda; class Insecta; order Dermaptera; family Anisolabididae; genus Euborellia; species Euborellia annulipes. Next base: position 9,433 of record JAKCPI010001684.1, on the reverse strand, counting down.
GCAATTACACAAAAAAATATTAAAACTTTTAAATCCCTTGATAGATATTCATTCAAGAATTTTAAATCCAAAAAAGCATGTTAATATTTTAAGAAACAGAAGAATTAAAAATTTCGGGGGGGGGGGGGGGCAATTACACAAAAAATATTAAAACTTTTAAATCCCTTGATAGATATTCATTCAAGAATTTTAAATCCAAAAAGCATGTTAATATTTGAAAAAACAGAAGAATTAAAAATTTCGGGGGGGGGGCAATTACACAAAAAATATTTAAACTTTTAAACCCCTTGATAGATATTCATTAAAGAATTTTAAATCCAAAAAAGCATGTTAATATTTGAAAAAACAGAAGAATTAAAAATTTCGGGGGGGGGGGGGGCAATTACACAAAAAATCTTTCAACTTTTAAACCCCCTTGATAGATATTCATTCAAGAATTTTAAATCCAAAAAGCATGTTTATATTTGAAGATGTAGAAGAATTAAAAAATTTGGGGGGGGGGGCTGCCGAATTTAAAAAAAACTCTGAAACAACGAATTTAGATTCTTATCAAGGGAAGGCTTTAGGGAAGAAACCAAATTGATATCTCTCCTGGTTAAAAAAAAATTTGAATTTGCCTCTCCGGCTCCGCCCTCTCTGTATTTCGCCAATCAGCGCTATCCCTGAGGCCTGATTGGTTGTTTCACACATCGGACACGGGTTTAAGGCAATTATTAATAAGTATGATAATCGACATTTTAATTATTCACTCTTGATGCTTATTTTAGTAATTAATCGTCTCTTTATTTCTTTTTTTACTTTCTCTTACCTATGTATATATGTAATATATATATAGAGAGAAAGTATTAGATTCATGTCAAAAATTTGATGTCGAGCTTTTGATGGATCTTCACGTTTTGAGGTCCCCTGAATCCAAAAAAGTGGTTTTCGCGACATGGTCTGTCTGTCTGTGTGTCTGTCTGTGTGTCTGTCTGTGTGTGTGTGTTCAATTTTAAGCATGAAGGAATTGAGCTATGAGGCTGAAATTTTATATTTAAGTTAAACACCCCCCGGGACCGACAAAATAAGCTTTTAATCAAAATCGGCCAAATAGTACTAGTACTTTACTGATGTAGTTTTTCAGTTTTTTTTCGATTTTCTCAAAATTCGCTCTAACGATTTTGATTAAAATTCAAAAATCAATTATTTTTTAGATGTTCTTTCAAATGTATATTCTCGTTTTGCCCTCAAAATTGTTTGAAGCACACTTTACTCTTGTGCTTCATAGGAAAGATAGGAGAAATGGTTGCCATGGTAACAAAATATAAATATTTTCCCATACTTATAAATTTTACATCTGAATTCAAATATTTCCTACTGCCGGGAACTAAATACATGTCGACACAAAAAATCTGGTGTGACAAGCACAGTACACAACTTTCGATTACCGAAGGTAAGAGAAAGTTGTGTGCTAGCGCCAGTCACACCAGATTTTTTTTATACGCATATCTAGTTTGTATTTTAACTGCTTTTTTTAGTGTAGGTGTGTAGATAGATAGATGGGCTGATTTGTTTGATGTTGTTCTCAACACACACACATACACACACACACACACACACTTGCAACTGCAGACATAAAACACAACGCGGCAGATCAAAAGACCGCCGCGGGCTTCGAGCCCGGTCCATTAAGATGCTCCAGGCTCAACCTCCAGCTCCATTTTTCTTGCGAAATCCATCCAAAGATTAACGTCTCTTTAGATACAAAATAATTTATTCTCACTATTAAATATCCCTCTTTATAGAGTTCGTTATTATGTCTCCAAATAATTGATAACCTCAAGCGGGAAATAAAAATTTAGGAAAGACATTTTATAGTGTTTTGTACAACACAAAATTTTATTTTACATTTTAGTGATTAATTTGAATTTTTCGAGATTTTTTGTCTTTTTTTTTATTTGCTCAAAAGGTCTATACGATATTTTTGTATGTCTTGCGTCACGACATTACCCTGGTAGGAATTGCCAATGCTTACAATTGGCCGAACCTTGGGCCAGTTGTCATTTGCCAAGCCTTGAGTAGTGACCATTGGGCCAAGTCTGGTCCGAGGCTTGGCCCAATGGTATTATACAATTAAACCGAGCCTTGGGAAGACGAATGAACCAAGCCTGGACCGAGGCTTGGCCCAATGGTATTATATTATTAAACCGAGCCTTGGGAAGACGAATGGATCAAGCCTGGACCAAGGCTTGGCCCAATGATATTAAATTATTAAACCGAGCCTTGGGTAGTGACCATTGGGCCAAGCCTGGTCCGAGGGCTTGGCCCAATGGTTTATTGACCCATCATATAATTAAAAAAAAAAAAATTAAATTAAATCAAGTACTATTAATTGAAAAAAAACAGTAAAATATATTTTAAATCTGGTGATTGTTTGATAAAGTTTATTTAGCTAAAATAAAAGGCAAATCAAATAGCTTAAAAAAGAGTCATATCAATATAACAACTGTGTACGAGAGCGTAAAAGGCATTGACAAATGAAGAACAAAACCAAAAAGCCCGAGTTCAAATCTCTCGAGAAACAACTTTTTTTTCTCGAGGCTTGGATCGACCATCCATTGTTTTGTTTTCCAAGGCTTGGGCCAACCTTGGCTTTTTTGATTCTCGAGGCTTGGGCCAACCTTGGTTTTTTGATTCCCAAGGCTGGGTACATTGTTATCATTCAAGGCTTGGACCAAGCCTCGCCCAATGGTTAGACAAGGCTTGCCCCAAACCTCGCCCAATGCTCGGCACGATTGGTCCAAGCCTGGCCCGAGGCTTGGCCCAATTGTGTATTCCTACCAGGGTAGTAATCACTCTAATAGCTCTGATGGTGTTCTTATAGACCTCTTTCTGCAAGTAGGGGGGGGGCGAATTAACTCCTTCTCTTCCTTCCCCCTAAAATCAAATCAATTACTCCTCTATTCATCCAATGTAGAAAAATCTAAAATAGGCCTACATTTGGAAATGTACGTATAAAAAATATTCATTCTGATTGGTTACATTTGACCAAGGACGTCATTTGGGGGGGGAGGGGGGCAGATGAGACATTTGCTCCCCCTACCCCCCAAGATTTTGGAAGAAAATTGTAAAATACTAAAGTTATATCAATATATATATTTTTAATTTAATATAAAATTGACAAATAGCCTGAAATATAATTATATTTTCATATAAAAGTATATTTTTGTAATAAAGCTTAGGGTGGGATGGAGGGGGCAGATGAGACATTTGCTCCCCCATCCCCCCAGATGGGGGATGGGGGCGAAATCCTAAAATGTTTTGGACATTTTTCAGTTTTTTGCTTATATCTCGTAAACTAAACATATTTTGTACACCATAGTCCAATACAAAGTTGTAGAGCATTAAATTTGCTAAAGTTTGGCACAGTGAGCCTCATAATTAAGTTCCCACCTAGAAGCTAGATCCTTGAGTAGATGGTAAAGAATATGGTATATAGTAAAATTATTTCACTACATACCATAGGCATATACAAAACCATCTACTCAAAGTTCTAGCTGCCAGGTGGGGATTTGATTCTGGTGCTCACTGTACGTACAGTGAAGGTCAATATGAAGCCCCACCCATGCGATTTCTACTTGTGATTATTTTTATAAAAGAAATTGAAAATCTTTATTGGAAATTTTCAAAGTTTGAACTATGGAAGTTTCCATTAAAAATTATATATAATATTTTTTTTAAAAACAATGATATAATCACAAGTAGAAAACGCATGAGTGGGACTTAATATTGTCCTTCACTGTACATAAAACGAATTTGTAGATCCAATATTAACCGAGATACGGCCGGTCAAATTTAGACAAATTTTCTCGAAATGCAAAAGCTAACTGGCCAAATCTCGGTTAAAATTGGGTCTCAAATTCGTTTTATATATTAAACTTTAGAAAATTTAATGCTCTACAAATTTGTATTGGACTATGGTGGACAAAATATGCTTAGTTTACTAAATATAAGCGAAAAACTGGAAAAAGATTGAAATTTTTGAGATTTTGTAATTTTTGACTATCCGGTATGGAAGAAATTTAAAAAAATCTGGTGTGATCGGTCGCACAGTAATAGAAAGTAAAAATATATGTTAATTAAGGGTTGAAGTAAGGGCAGAGGCTGTCAAAAAAAAATACTCTTGAGTGCTTTGAATTTGAATTGGCTACCAACATTTGAAATAAAAAGGAATGGGTTCTAAATGCCGAAAAAGACCTTAAAACAAATTAACAAAAAAAAATGAAGATTCTTTGAGCCTCAATAATAAATTTAACAAGAAACTTGGTAATCTTCAAATGAATAACTTTATTCTTTAGTTTGATAAATTTTCAAGTTAAGTTTGAAATTAATTTTAAGAGAGAGAAAGAAAGAAACGAATAAATAAAATTAATCGGGTATAAAAGAGAATCTAATCCGAAACTCTGTCGCGTGTGACTTGTACTCTAGCAAAGGTTGCGCGATGCGCGCTTCCCGCTGAGGGCAAGAAGACTTAAGCAAGACAAATGACCAATTAAAGAGCCTGCTCACTCTGCCGGCCTGCTCACTTTCTCCCATTGGAAGGAAATCAAAAGGGGGAGGGGGATTCGCTTTTCCTTTGTGATCTTATATTGTTGTGAAAATATTGTAAAAAAATAGGAGTATGAAAATAAATATGGCCGTAGTCAGGATATTCTGGAGATTTTGGGGCAATTGCCTCCCCCCTATCCGACCCCCCCCCTGATCCATAAATGATTAAATTTTAAAGAGCATAAAATATTCTATTTATAATTTCTAACACTATTACTTTCTCTTACCTATATATATGTGGGGGCATTCCACGCTAAATCGAACGGCTAGAAAAATTTTAATTTTTGATTTCCTCAATTTTTTGATATTTTGTAATACCCCTTCCTGGTAAATTTTGAGATTTTTTTGATCATCAGTTAAGATTTTGAAAAAAAAAACTCTCTTTTTTGGTTTTTTGCTCATAACACCTACAAAATTGATCTGATTTTTTTTTGAAATTTTTTTTGTGTATTTTTTCTTGAAAACTACAAAAAAAAAACAACAAAAAAAAAAAAATCGGCGGAAACTAAATATATGTCGACACAAAAAATCTGGTAATATAAGCACAGCACATAACTTTCTCTTACCTTCGGCAATCGAAAGTTGTGTGCTGTGCGACAATCACACCAGATTTTTTTTTATATTATAAGCTGAAGAGAAGTTGCTGTTGATTTTATGGTTTGAAAGAGAGCCAAATGCCGAAAAGGAGACGTAAATTTGTGCCGCAACAACTTTGTGCCTTATTGGTTTATAAGCCAACAAGAACTGAGGATGGACGAATAAAATTTTGTCGGAAACGTCTCCTTTTCGGCATTTGGCATCCAAAGGCTCTCTTTATTGTACTTGCTCTCTTCCATTCCACTATTTTATATTTGAAGGGCTTAGTGGAATATAGTCATAAGCCACCATGTTATCCTTTTTGAGACTAATTCATTTTTCAAATAATTGCTTCTCGGGAGAGAAATTTTTATTGCAATACATATACATAGTCTGTTTTAGAACAATAGTGAATTTGTCGTTTGGGTTGTCTATCTCCCAGGATGTTTTTATTCTCTAACTTATAGATTATATCCCATCTTGTCCTACCCCACCTATAGGATCAATACCACCATTGAAATACATTGATATCACCTTGAGAGAAAATATCTTGGAAATCCTTATGTAAATCTCTCAATATTCCGATAAAAGAGGAGTGAAATGCAATTTCGTTTTGTTACACACGTGTTGTGTTAAAAGTCTCTCACATTGTCTAGGGAGGAGAATTTCGTTGAATATTTGCAGTTTACAATCATCCAAACTCCTTAAATGTCAAGCCATTACGAGAAATGGGTAAAGGGGAGGGGGCTGGGGCGGGGGGCGTTATTGTCTCATCAACGACAACTGCCAACAGACAACACATGACGACGAGTGTCAACACCCTCTTCGAGGAGGAGGGTCGATGGATACCCTTTTAATCAACAACACCTTCGAGAGGGGCTTTATAAACAATCTGCTGTGATTGGTCGCACAGCACACAACTTTCTCTTACCTTTGGTAATTGAAAGTTGTGTTCTGTGCTTGTCACACCAGATTTCTCTGTGTCGACATATATTAAAATTCAAGATTTTTTTTAAACATTCACACTTTTTTCTCATTCACACAGTGTTTTCGGCAACTTAGGCCATTTAAGACTTTTAACGATACGCGTATGTTTAATATATCTATTAGGGGTCCAGGCATTTCTATTTAAGCCATTTGGTATCCAAACGCCTTAAATAAAATCATCGGACTGCCTGGGGTCCGAACCCGCGACGTTCGGTATAGAAGGTAGGCACGCTATCAACTACACCAAGCCCCGAGGGCAAAATTCAATTTATAAACATGGGAGAATATTTATATTTTGTTACCATTGTAACCATATCTCCTTTCATATGAAGTACAGTGAGCGCCACAATTAAGCCCCCACCTGATAGCTAGAGCCTTAAGTATATGGCATAATATATTTATTTATTTAACTATAACTCCAAACACCCGCTGTCAGTTACAGACAACAAATGTCCAATTATAGAGAGTGATGGGTTGTTACTTACATAAATATTACATTAGTTTTAATATTAAGTAAATATATACTGTATAGTGAAATAATTTTAATGGCCGAAAAGGTAAACCGTAAAATCTGGTACAGATGATTTTATTTTACCTTTTCAAATTTAAAATTATTTCAACATTTACCATACACTGTAAAAAAAAATCTTAATTTTAGTGTGTTTTGGAATATTAAATTTACAAATTTTCCTTGTAAATGATATCTACTAAATTTACAAATGTTTACAACAAAAAAAAAAACATTTTAAAATTACAATTTTCTTCGAAAAATAGAGTATGTATTGTAATTTTACAAACATTGTATAGTATTTTTCGTTAAAAATTGTATTTTTTCTCGAAAGCAGTTTAGGTATTCTAAAATTACCACACATTTACACTCTAATTTACAAATGTCATTCTAAAATTACAATACATTTTCATTCTAATTTTCAAACGGCTTTCGAAAATTACAATACATTTGTAAATTGTTTTGCAAAGACTTACTAAATTTAGTATGTATTTGTATAGGAAATATGCTTCCTAAACATTTGTAAAATTACAAATTTTTTTTTACAGTGTATACTATATTATATAGGCTACATAAGGCTCTAGATATCAGGTGGGGACTTAATTATGGCGCTCACTATACAAGTCGCGAGTCAAGTGTGCTTCAAACAATTGTGAGGGTAAAATGAGAATATACATTTTAAAAAGCATCTAAAAGATAATTGATTTATGAATTTTAATACAAAATCGTTTCAGCGAATTTTGAGAAAAATCGAAAAAAAATTGAAAAAGTACATCAGTAAAGTACTAGTACTCTTTGGCCGATTTTGATTAAATGCTTCTTGTCACGTCTCAGGGGGGTACCTAACTTAAATATAAAATTTCAACATCCTAACTCTTTTGCTTCTTGAGATATTTTGTTCACATACAGACAGACAGACAGACCATGTCGCGAAAACCACTTTTTTGGATTCAGGGGCCTCAAGATATCCATCAAAATCTCGACATCGAATTTTTGACATGAATCCAATACTTTCTCTCATATATATTAACATATTTAGGTAAGAGAAAGTAAAAGCTAAATTGCAAAACTTTCCCTAAAATTCTCTTGATGTTATTGAGTGGCTATTTAGATAATTGCACTTTTCTCTATTTTCTTAAATAAATAATAGGGAAATTCGATTCATAAATCTCGTGCATACTTTGAGTGATCTTCTCCCGGAGGCGTTACGAGTCCTCAGAGGGCCGTTGGCGCCGTTTTGCCTTCATATACAGGAGCCGCCCTAAAAACAAGTGGAGAGGGGAAGGAGGGGGGGGTGCAGTTTAGTTTTATTCATTAAACCCATACAAGCAAACGATGCCCATTGACAAATCTGATCAGAATCTCGAAGCTAATAAATTTCGAGATTTCATCAATATTTAATTGGACTTGAAGAAAACTCTTCTTTCTTCGTTAGTCTCTTTAGTTACTTCCTCATGTTGTAGTAAACGAAAAGAGTATTTAAAAAAAAAAAAAAATTAAATAAACTTCTGACGATGACACGTTAAGTGTTGAAATACGTATTAAGTATTTATTAAAATAAATTTTGAAACAATTTAACCAAATGTTGTTATAATTTACTTTTTTTTTTTATAAATATTACAATGTTTCAACTAGTGCCTAAGGTTACCAGTCTAAATTTAATGAAAAGAGCATTATGAAAAAAATATAACACTGAAGAGATGAAGTGGCTGTTATTGTCAAAAATATAACACGCAATTAATTTTAAACGTTGGCGTTCTAGTTGAAACACTATGCTTTAATAGGAGAATTAAATCCAAATATGATACACAAGGTTTTTTTTGTTTCAATGATTTATTTATTTAACATTAACACTTTGCTACTTATATCGAAATGCGTATAAAATGTTAATGTTAAATAAATAAATCATTGCGAAACAAAAAACCTTGTGTATCATACTTGGATTTAATTCTTCTATTAACCCGCAATTTTTGTTTTAATACCAAAGGGTGCAAATTGTGTATCTATGGATTGGTTCTTCTTTTCTTTTCTTCGCCTGATAATTCCCTCGGTGCGGGGTCGGCGGTCCTTACTTATACCTATAATTTGTCTTTTTGCGACCGAGAAGGGATAGGACAGACCGGACAGTCGCACAGTGAGGCAGAATCAAAAAAACCTGGCAGACATTGAGTCCAAAAAAGTAGTTTTTTTACGACATGGTCTGTCTGTCTGTCTGTTTGTTCAATTTAAAGCATGAAGGAATTGAGCTAGGAGGTTGAAATTTTTTATATTTAATTTAGGCGCCCCTCTATGGCGTGAAAATAAGCTTTTTAATCAAAATCGGCCAAAGAGAGTACTAGTACTTTTTACTGATGTACTTTTTCAGTTTTTTTTTCGATTTTTTCAAAAATTCGCTGAAACGATTTTGATTAAAATTCTAAAAATCAATTATTTTTAGATACTCTGTAAAATGTATATTCTCATTTTACTATTGAAATATTACCACTTTACTCCTGACTTTACAATTTATAATAAGTTATCCAAATGGATTAAATAAAATCATCAGATTACCTAGGACAACCCTTGGTATAGAAGGCAAGCACGCTTTACCAACTACACCTAAGCTCGACAATTTTTAAATTAATGAATCACTTTGTTCCCCTTTTCCTTCCCCTTCAAGGAGGTGACATATTGAAAGTAGATTTGTCTCCTTCTATCCTTCAAACGTCCCAAAGTTGTCGCTTCGTCTACGTGATATTGTGTGAAAGAAAGTGAGAAAGTGAATCGGTGTGACGC